>JBBPME010000187.1:0-41391 GCA_038090155.1 Rossbeevera pachydermis
TTTTACTGAGGAGACGGATAAAGAGGGAATTAGGAATGGTATTGGCGATAATGTGCCTAGCTTTCGCATCTTTCTCAACCCAGGTCGCTAAACTTTTCTGATAGTCTGCGACGGCCTTGAGCTCATCCGAGGTGGTAGCCATCCACCCAGCCGACTTCCCAGTCGCAGGGTCAATGGGTTTGGCTGACGTGCCATCGAGGTATCCTCTGAGACCCCGACTGGCCACGACAACAAGGAGATGGGCCTTCCAGGTGACCCAATCCTTACTGGACGCATCAAGCTTAGGTAGCTTTATTTCCTCGGATACTGTACTAGCCATTTGGGTGAATATATGCGTGTCAGAGGTGCACAAAGTGGCTCATAACCTGTTAAGTACACTCAGTACTGAATGGATCAGAACTGAGGTGTACGAGTCGTGTCGAACGAGAGTTTATCTACCCGGATTAAGTAATCCGGATCTAACCGAGTCCGTTTGTAACGTAGTAATAATACAACACTGGTTATGTCCATATTTTCAAAAATCCCACTTTCCATTCATTCGCAAAGTCTCTCAATCATCTCCAGATCACTTATTTGAAATCCCTCCTGCTGAGGACATCAGAGTCTAGTAGAGGGATAATGTAAAGGTTTCTCTTTTTCCTATTCACATCTTATCTAATCTTTCTCGTTAACATCACATGTACACGTAATCCGTAGTATATATAGTCGAATCCTCCTGTATTGTATTCCCTAGTTTGAAATCACTTTTTATCCTCGAACATATGCCTCTCTTCGAGTCGACTCGACGGATCTTCGTAGGTTGATTTCAGGCTAATTCTAAGCTTCGTAACAGGAGGACATTGAGTCGATGCAAATAACATGTAGGTGGATGCCTAGAGTCGAGTTGTGTTCTAACGCAAGTAGCAAGAGGAGTCAAGTCATGAAAACAGTGTCAAACAACTTACTATGGAGGCCATCTACAATTTCCTTGCTGCAGTGCCAGCTACGGTTGCGCAGGCCATTCTGCCCTCTGTCCAGCAGATGGAACCAAACCCGCATCAGACACCGATCCTCACAGGTCAACGTTGGGTCCAGGAACTTCTAGATGGCCATCCAGAGCGCATCCGAAACGTGCTCGGGGTTCACAAATCTGTCTTTCGCATCCTCTTGGCGGAATTGCAAGCAGCTGGGTGCCGCAGCACAAGACGTGTTACGGTAGAAGAACAACTCGCCATTTTCTTATATAGCTGTGTGACAGGTGTAGCAATCCCTCACATAGGTGAACGATTCCGCCGATCAAACGAAACGATCTCAGAGTATGCACTGTTTATTTTCACGAGTTTGTATATCGCTGGTGCGTTATTGATAGGTATTTCAAGCTCATGCTCGGAGCATTTTCTTCGGGGCAAATCTACAGCAAGTATGTTCGGGTCCCCAGCACTGGGGATCCAACACCCATCGCTATTGTAGATGACCCCCGCTTTTGGCCCTACTTCAAAGACGCGGTTGGTGCTATGGATTGCACACACATTCCATGCCTTTCATCAGCTGCGGATTTCATGTCCGTGATGTCACAGAATTGCCTTGTCTGTTGTGACTTCGACATGAAGTTTACCTACGTCCTCAGTGAATGGGAGGGATCCGCTACCAATCCAACGAGTGATCACAACGTCCCTTTGAATGAAATTTCTATCCCCTCTAGCAAATACTATCTCGCTGGACCGGGTTTTCCGATCTGCTCCAAATTGTTTGTACCATATCCTGGAGAGCGATACCACCTTGATGAGTGGGGTACTGATAGTGCTCAGATCCGGTGAGCATTTTTGTTCTCCTTTCTTTTCTTCGATGCTGATCAATGATCCAGGCCTGCAAATCAGCGAGAGTTGTTCAATTTACGCCATGCGCAGCTACACAATGTCGTGGACCGCGCCATCAACGTTTTAGTAAATCGTCGCTTCTGGATCCTTCGTGTCCCCCCCGAGTATGACATGGATACGCAGTCACTGATCCCTATCGCCTGCTGCTGTATTCACAACATTATCCGTACTTACGATAGTGCCGAGTTAGAAGATATGGAAAATCCTACAGAGCCTCTCGATGACGAAAGCTCTACATCCTCCGAAGAGAACTGATCGTTGAAAAATAGGAAGAGAAGGTCACAGCAATGTGGAGGGACTGCAGAGGCCCCGGGGACTGTTCGAGAAGAAGTCAACCTGTAGCAGATATTCGAGGCAATTAGTTGTATCGTCAATGAAGCCATGATCTAAACATATAACGCAGAGAAAGAGATGAAAAGGATGATGTTGAGCAAACAAGCAAAAAGTGCAAAATTATACGGTGGTCAAGCTTCAAGCTCCCGCCTCGCCCTAGGTTGTCTCAGCCAAATTTTCCAAGTCCATGTTCTTTTCCGTGAGTGAGACACTAGCTGTGCATCCTGCTCGCCGAAGCAGTCAATTATCACCGTCGTTTGAGGTAAAGGCCAAGATACATACTAAGCACCGATATGTACATATAGAATGCGTTGATCGAGCGGCATGTTGCGCAACGTCTTCATCGTCTTGTTCAATGCAAACGCAGCCCGAGTGTAATCAAGCTGACCAGACTCTGGGTCCACCATATTCCTGTAAAATATTGACGTGATCTTGGTCGTCAAACCATCATCCACCGCCCACATCGTCCCAATCACAGACCGAAACCCAGCAAATTGCATCGCCGACGCGAGATGGATCACCTCATCCGGACTCTCCTCGTCTCCGATCGTCGTGTGACACGCAGACAGGTACGCAAACTGCGAGTTCTCCAGCTCACATCCCATCAGATGTTTGATCGTAAAGTGACCATTGTGAAGCCCAAACGCTGACTCGAACGGTTGTTCGGGGTTCGGGATACCGTGACATGCAAAGTGAACCCACTCGTTCTTCTTCAACTCCTCCGAGACTTGGGATATGCATGACTCCGGACCTTCCAGGCGAGTAAACGTGGCAAGGCCCACCATACACTCCCCGATTATGTCCAGTTCGCTGCCGACAGACTGGAGTTGGTTCTCACCCTTGGCGTTCGCTTGTCCTATAGCAAGAAAATGTTTTCCGTTTGTAGAAGAAATTGATGGCTCAGTGCGTCTAGCACGAATAAGGGCAGTCAAGGTGGGAGTATAGGATGAAATATACAAATGTGGAGCATTTCGTTTGCCCTTCCTATATGGACCGGCAGCATGCAATGGTAGAAATGAGAACTCGGCAGTGGGACACCACCAGATGCGTGAGTGAACTGGAACTGTCGTCTGTAGGAAATCAAAAATAGGGGAAACAACCTCATCCCATAGGTCTCGCAGGAAGCGACCGAAATGATTCTTCACGTCCATGTGTTTTGCACGCTGATTCAATTCACGAAGTTCCGATGTTAAATCCTTGACGCGCGATTTTGAGATTTCCAACGGGATATGAACTGGATCTCTGTCGAAGAAGAGAACGAGTGCATCACATGAGTACCTACTCGCATTCACGATGATGACAGGGCCACCGTTCGCGGCATGCTGCAGATCGGAGAATAAGGGAGGAAGTAGAAACCGCGCCAGACCAGGTAACTCGCGGATTCTGTTGATAACAGCTTGAAGATCAAGATTAAGGCGGCATAATTGTTCGTGTTGATCTGGACTATGCAAATTGATAACATCATGGATATATGATGTCAGATCACCAAACTCATCTGCGAGGGCCTGTCCTTCAGGGTCAGATGCGATGACGTCTTCAAGAGGACAACGAAGACGGCTAATCTGGTTCCAGAACACACCACGCCCCTGTTCCAATAGTTCAATCGCTTCCTTTGGACATTGTCTGCGAAGACAAGCTGAAAATGCATCGACTGCAAGGGATGAAGCATGGCTCTCAAATATATGGAGATGTCGAGGCAAGGATGGTAGGGTGGCAAGATGCTGAGCAAGTAATCGAAAAGAAGTTTGATATGCAAGAATCGTCGAAGGATGGTTGAATTCATCAGCTGCACTGACCCATGCCTTGGCAGACCACAGATCATATGTTGACAAGATTTGTGGGACATCTGCTAGCTCAGCATAGAGAATGAATACATCATCCTTGTCCTTCTGCTCATTGGACTGGATGAACCGAACGCGGAGAAGTTGTGCAGCCCGACCTAGTGATTTTGATCGGATAGGATGATTAGATGGATGGAGTTCAATCGCTTCTCTCGCAAGGGTGATGGCTTCATCGAGATCCGTCATGTCCCCCAGCTCATGGTAGTGGTTAGAGAGACAAGTTGCCAAGTTGTTCAAAGATGTCGAGCGAAGCGGGTGCCCAGGTGGGCGAAGATCGAGTGCTTGTCTTCCAAAGAAGATAGCCTCTGTGAGGTCCGTCATTTCCCCAAGCCGCTCATACCGAGCGCAGAGCTCTATCGCTATGTTGTTCAAAGAAACTGAACAGCGTGGGTGATCAGGCGGGAGAAGTTCAAGTACTTCTCTCCCGAAGGCGATGGCCTCATTAAGGTCCGTCAGATCCTCGAGCCGATTATACCGATCTAACAGATGGCTTCCCATAGTGATCAAAGATATTGAACGCTTCGGGTGCCCTAGCGGGCGAAGCTCGAGGGCTTCTCTCCCAAAGCCGATGGCCTCGTCAAGGTCTTCCAATGCTCCAAGTCGCCTATACCTGTCTGCGAGGTAATTCCCAACATTGTTTAAAGAGATTGGGCGATATGGGTTCCCTAGTGGGCGAAGGTCCAGTGCTTCTCTCCCCAGGTCGATGGCCTCGTTGAGATCCGCCATTTCACCAAACTGTTGGTAGCGATTGCAGAGATAGATTCCAACGTTGTTCAAAGAGATTGAACGATCTGTGTGGCCGGGCGGAAGTAGGTAGAGCGCCAGCTTCCCGAGTACAATGACTTCATTGAGGTCCCTTATTTCTCCAAGTAGACTGTACCTGTCAGAGAGATACTTTGCAAGATTTGCCAAAGACATTGAAAGAAGTGGATGCCCCTGCGGATGAAGCTCAAGTGATTCTCGCCCGAGTTCAATCGCTTCATTAAGATCTGTCATATCTCCAAGTCGCGCGAACCGAGCGGAAAGGTGGGTCGCAATAGTGTTCAAAACGACTGAATGATCGTGATTGTCTACGGGGAATAGCTCTAGCGCTTGTCTCCCAAGGGCGATGACGTCGTTGAGGTCTGCCAGCTCCCCGAGCTGATCGTAACGGCTGGAGATATATATTGCAACGTTATTCAGAGATATCGCACGCAGTGGGTGGCCAGGCGGACGAAGGTCTAGGGCTTCCATCCCAAGTGCGATAGCTTCACTGAGGTCCGAAATCGTCCCCATCTCCGTGTATCTTTGGTGAAGAGAACCTGCAACGTTGTTCAAAGAAATTGAACGTTCTGGGTGCCCTAGTGGGCGAAGGGCCAGAGCTTGTCGCCCAAGGTCAAGGGATTCGTTTAGATCCGACATCATCCCAAGCCGTTTGTACCGACAAGAGAGATAAGTCGAAACATCGACCAAGGAAGTTGAACGATTTGGGTGCAACTCTGGGAGAAGGTCTAGAGATTTTCTAGAAGTGACAATCGCTTCTTCGATGTCATCTATATCCCCGAGTTGGTTGAACCGAGTCCAGAGATGAAAAGAAAGTAGATTCATTGAGTCCCATCGTCTTGGATGATCGAGTGGACAAAGGCTCAGAACTTGGTGATCAAGGGTGATTGCCTCGTCGATGTATCCTGTCCCACCACCTTCCTCAAACTTGGCAAAAATGGATATTGATTGTGAAAACAACTGCTCAACTGGAATGCGTATGATATCATTACTTCCCCACACAGATAGAAAAGGAATGAGCACCTTCTGAGTCCATCTGAAATTTTGTTGTCACTACGATGTGTACAAGTAGAGACGCAACTCAGAGGCTGTGTATATCGGTTAGTTGTGGGTCCACTTAGGTACAGTTGGTTATTTGTTACAAGACGTGTTACATGGCCTGTATTTACAACGGACTTGAAACTTCTCTATCCTTCCACACATGTATTACGTTGGGTACGGCAATAAGGACACTGAATCGCGCGCCGACCGATCCACCACTAGTAAAGATGTGTGAGCGTCCCCGCCGTGGTTATCTAAGATTGCCTGGTTCAGTATGTATGCTCTCGCATTCAAATTGGCGAGCAAAGTGTTGAAATAGAGCTGGCAAAGCGGCATAGCGAACACACATTCAATTGGGAGAAGTTGAGTGATGGACAGCTGGAAGTATTGTATATTAAATCCAACATCGAAAATAATACTCAGGATATCTGAATGGACACACCAGTATGGCACCTAGGATAGCGAAGGTAGCGGTACATGCACCACTGAAGACAACAAGTATGGTAAGGCGTTTTACAAGCCTCAAAGTTCTTTCCGGAGAAATGAGTTCGAAAATAGGTAGAGGAATCGTCTGCTTACCTCTTCGATGTGGGAGCATTGGTTCGCTCGCGAATAAGCAAACAAACGAATAAAATTACAATCAGTGCATCGACACCGGCGGAAATCACTAAGCAAGAGATGCCAATTTTCTGCAACGAGATGCTGAGTTTTGTCATCAAAAATAGGAGAATTTGTGCCGTTACCACAAAGAAAGGTTCAACAGATGCATTAGGATCCATGTACAGTACACTAGTCACAGATAAAAAGAAAGTATGAGCAAGCTACCATCTGGATGAATGAGACTAGCAAACCCATTGGCGACGTAGAGCGATTTCGCCACAAAAACTAATGTTGATGTTGTTCCAACCAGTTGATGTGAATAATGACAAAATGCTTACTAAGGGTAGACACTGATCCATATGAGACATCAGATATATCAGTACTTCAGAGTTGGTGAAGTCTAACCGAGGCCATATATTGCCAGGAGAAACTACATAGAAGGGTTTAACTTGAAAGTCAAATAAAGATTACTGTGAAAGTCACCTACCCATATAGCGGATCCCAATATGTTTTTCTTGCTAACTGAGAAACCATGAATTAATAACTTCAAGAAAAGAACCCAGATGGCTAAACGCACAAAGATAGAGTCGATATACAAAAAACCCTTGCGTTAATGCCGCTACCAGGTTCTGAGTGATAATTGTGGCTTCGTTATCCCATGAAATACACTCTCTAAGTTATCAGTCATTACCGTGGGAACTCCATGCAACTATATAACCTTTTAATAGATATCACAACCTCAACAAGGACGATGCACTTACAACAAGCTCGCTGCCATGATTATCCAAGAGCAATGAAAAATAAAGAACTGTTGGCAGAAATGAAAGACTTACGGTGCCACGGTAAAGGATAACGTTTGTGTCACCAGGCTAGCCATGGTAAACTTGTATGCTGTATCGGATGCAGAGTAAAAATTCGTGCAAAGGTCCAATGCACCTCAAAATACGAACTGCCGTAAACAATCAAAGCTACATGGATCGTGCATAAGATCCTGTGAAGCGTTTCATCACGGTGGAAACCAAAGTAACTTATACCATACCATAGAACCGCTACCTGAAGGAGTGTGTAATACGACACTAACATGATCCAAAGGCTTACTCACAAATTTCTTGGTACGCAGTAATTCATTTTGAAAACTCGGAGATTGATAATGCGCTGATCAGCTGGCATGCATATAAGAAGCAATGTTGGATTCCTCACTGAATATAGTAGAAAATCCTAGCATCGGTGTGAATATATATCACAATGAAGGTTGAAGTAACCTGTAACCCACGTTTGGATGCATGCTATTCCATAGAGAGAGGCAGATATGATGGCGGCAAGGAAAATTGTGGTATTAAAGGAGGTGAGAAGGTTGTTTGACATGACCTGTCTTGTCAGACGCCGACGAGGATGAGAGGAGTGAGTGAGTTCAGAAGCAACTGCATGTCTGACAGATATACAGTGCCTGAGGGAGTGCTATACGTCAGGAATCATGATGATATCAATATGTCGTGGCACATCAGAACGAAAGTTCCCGCCTTTCTAAACATTTTAACGTTAACAAACAAGCCAGATTATCATTTTGACTGCTAGTAGCAGTGCGAGCTGCAGGCAAAATTAACATCGTCAGAATCAGCTGAAGTGCACGAATATCCACAAACTTACTCGCACCAATGATACGCTCCGAGTAAAGATAAATGACTCGGTATTCAGTGCATATTCGAGTCAGGGATATCAACACTGTTGTAACTTGTATCCAACACAACACCACTGCCAGGTGGCAGGAAGTTTCTATTGTTCAACTCCGCCAGGTGTTAACCATTTCAGGCTACAGTATTTCCAAAACCAATGCAGAGGACCACTGCCTTCAATGATCTTCCAATTTTACGGTAATGCGGCGAGGGTGAGCGGACACAGGCAAGGAAGGGGTTGGACTCTGTACGAACAGAGTCAAACTCAAGCCTTCACTCAGGCCCGAGCTGCAGTAGAAAAACCGGCGTGCGGTGATCAAAAAGGAAATGTAGCGTATGTACAGGCCTGCTAATAACATGTATTGGGCAGATCGAGGCTCCTCGGAGACCGCAATCGAAAGACGGCACGTGCGCATGCAGCCTCAGCATCACCATATGATATATAAATGTGGTGTGGCCGTGAAGGTCCTAACTGCCTGAGACGGAATGATGACCCCGAAGACCCAACTAATTCATGTCCAAATCAGCAAGATGTGTGTATGAGGAATTGACCTAGGTTCTTCACACCATACACCGATCATCCGGAAAGATTCGATGATGAGAGGGGATGTAAGTGCTATGACGAATCTCGATACGCATTCTCATGATGCATCGCTCGTCTCCTTTGAAACAGGTTGCGTACAAGATAATCCAAATTCGAATCCTCATCAGAAAGCGGAACGACAAAGACATTCCCAACTCTGCGATGCGATCATCGCTCTAGAGTTTGGCATAACCTGTGCTCGTCATTCCTCCTGCCAGATCATTGCTTTGCGTGGCCCTCCAGGGAAATCTGCTTCCGTGCTGCAGCTGGAGTTCATTTCACTTTAACAGCACCAGATCATCAGCCACAGTTATGTCTCGAAGAAATCCATAGTGAAAACCTACTTAGGTTTGCAAGAAATTTCTCAGCACAATCTGCACCCCCGGCTATCATTCAATGGCACCGAGGCCCGCCACACAGTCGTGCCTGAGTTACACGGATTCACATTCACCTCGCTTTTGATGTACGCTCTTGCGTTCAAATTGGCAAGTAGAGTATTGCAATAGAGCGGTGAAATCGGTATACCGAACACGGTGTGAAGCAAGGCGCTAGGCATAGCACTAAACTAAAGCCATGCGCGGTGCAATGCATATTATCATCATGTTTGTAGTATGAAAGAACGTGATGGAATGGTACGCACCAAGGCAGCAGCGAGCACGGCAAACATGGCAGTCCATATGCCACTGTTAACCGCGAGTATGGTGAGACGTTGTAAAAGTTGTGCAGTGCTTTCCAGACAATTGAATTTCGGTGACATGCGGAAGCTGCATTTGCCTACCTCTTCAACATAGGGGCGCCAGTTCGCTCTCTGAGGAGTAAACGGACAAATAAAATAGAAATAAACACGTCTACTCCAGCAGAAACAAAATTAGTTGATGTAATGATGGCCTGTCACAAGATGCTGATTCCCGTGAATCGGACGTCGAAGCGTGAACATCCATACCTTAGACAAGGGAGCAGAGAACGTGGTGGACTTGACGATTAGGACGCTGAAGGGAAACGGAAAGTCTGCATGAGCAACTTGCATTCTGAAAAGGAGAGGCGTGCAAACCCGTTGACATTGTTAAATGAGCTTCCTACATAAACTGAGATCAACCTTGTTAGTATCTACTCTCTGGAGGTATGTCGTTATTTACCAAGTGCGGTCACTGATATCAATATGGTATACTATGAGCCACCAGCCCTTTGGAGATTATGAGGTCCCACCAAGCTGATAGATTGCTAGAGGTATCTACTCAACAGTGTTAGAACAGAATAAAAAGCCACCACGCGGACACCATACCCATAAGACAACTGCAAAGATGTTCTTGCTGACTGCATACATACCTATGAATATGCGGAATGTCAATATGGATAAAAGACGTACAAACATAGAGTCGATGAACGAAAAACGCTTGTGTCATTACTGCGCTCAAGCCCTAGATTCTGTTAAGATCATTTTCTCACGAACACACATGAATTATTACAGTAAAAACTGTCTGCATCTGTGACTTATCATAAAAATCCTGCAACAAATCATGCATGCTCACTCACCAAAATATCGCTGGAAATTTTGCGTAGGTATGAAATAAACAATCGTTCCATAGAAGCGACTCACGAACTCAAGTGTTTGGATAATGATGATGTCGGATCTATCAAGCCAGCCAATAGGTACTTGCATGCTATATGGGACAAAAGATTAATCGCGGGAGTGTGTCAAGTATGCGGAAACACGAACTGCCACTGAGAGATAAAGCTCCCTGGATCGTAACTATGACCCTAGGAAAGTCTTCGTGATATTGCAGATTGAACCAGGATGAGTCATACCATACAGCCACCACCTGAGCAAGATTCGTCATGAGACTGAAAGTATAAAAAAGGTGATTTAACGCACAAAAGCCTTCGTGTATAGACGATCGTTGTGAAAACTTGAAGAATAATGAGTGCATAGCGATACAATGAAAACGGAAATGGAACATCACTGGACGAAATAAAAAAACCTAGCGGAAGAGTAAAAATCAGTCATTGACACCAAAGTGAAAGTCGAAAGTGAGCCATTACACTCACACTTGCATGCACGCTACACCATATAGAGCGCTAGACAGGATGGTACCAAAATACAATGCGCCATGTACCGTGGATACGGAGACCGTAGGGTCTGACATAATCCCGAGTTTGCTTGGGTTCCAGCCTATCTGACCAGAGAGTACAACAAACGAGAGGCGAGAGTAGATCTCGAAGTCGGCTGATACCGACGTAGTTATCCAAAGAAATAGATGCCAAGTGCTGGCCAGAAATCAAGCATGCACCTTAATATGAGCATCACGCTTGTTGCATCGGAATCAGGGACTGGACCTAGAGGCTGTGAGGCGCTTTATGTGAGGCTAAGTTGGCTGGATGGGCTGGAGAACGTATATCCAGCGCGGTACCTTACAAGTTGGCTTTCTGAATAATGTTGGCGGATCAAGTAAACTTGAACGCCGTGATCACCTGGCTGAATAAATGTTCGCCGAGACAACAATTCGGAGGCTGTCAAATTCTCAATACCCAGTGCGCACTCCCTCAAGGTAGGAACACGGCCGTTGCCATCATTCTAAACGTAAAGCCGACGTTGACAGATGCAGTTGCTGAGTGAATTATCGACGGAAATGCCCGAGAAAGCAAACAAATTTACGCCCCGCCCATTCCACAGCACTGCCACCCGGAGTGTACCGCTACAGGTACGATGCAAGCCCAAATTGGATCTTCCGAGTCACAAGTAGCTAGTCTGAGCGCCCAACTCTAATCACCCTGGGCGCGTTGCTTAATGATAATGCCAAGTACTATCACAGCCGTTCCCAATACCCTTTATTTCTCGCTTTCTGCATTCCCGTCGGAACAACGCGATCGAGCTGAGGTACAATCATCTCAAGGAGATCAGCGTTAGCATCATTCCAGGCACGATTACTCGCCATCACAAACTAGTCTCTGCACCACAATTCTCGATACATACTAGCCACATGAAGTGGCGCTCGATCATCCAGAAGAATGGCACAATCATCATCGATTCATCCTCCCCCACGATCACTGGAGCGCACATTCAAATCCATATCCAAACCATCAAACAACAAACATGAGTATTCAAGCATGCGCCATCGGCCTAGATCGTTTCAACGCCATATCGAGGTGATCTTACGAACGACTAAGCCAGTTCACATCATATCTGAACCTCGCATTCAGACCGGCGAGCAGCGTGTTACGATAGAGCGAGGACATAGCAAGGGGATCAAGATCAAAGCCTGGAGCAAGGCGTTCGGCTACTGCGCACATACGATAATGCCGTCGCGAGTAAGATCATCCGGAACGAACATCGCCACGTACTATCTTGCGACCAAGACGGAAAAACGTGGTGGTTCAGGCGCCTGTGTTCCCCGCAAATGTGGTGAGGCAGTACATCGGCTGCTCAATGCTTGCGGAAGTCTTGATACCTCTTGAACATATACGTCACCGGGCCACGCGAAAGGGAAACTGCAAAGAAGACGGCGATAAATACGTCCACCATGGAGGACGCACATCCCCGAGATCGTTATACCATCGCACAGGATACCACACCCCCTATCACGATAAGAGGATCAGTGTATTCAAGAGAGCGCCACCATGAGTACACGAAACGTGTATCACAAGCATGCACGAACAGATCACAGCCAAGGAAAGAAACACGCGAGCAAATTCGTCCATAGAACCTCACTTGCGTGCTCAACATCCAAGGGATGAACGTGTGTGAGGATCCGATCCGAGTCCCTGAAGTCCCTGCAACAGAAAATCGAAGCGTACGGACTCGAATCCAGGAACGAGGCCGGTTCCACCAGGCTTGCCATCATGTACTGCGTACATGTATGCTGCAAATGGGTACAGGCAAGGAAGGTGAGTGGAAGAGAACGCCGCGTATGCTGTGTACAACCAACGCTTCGTGGATCGTGTTCAGGGACCCGTTTTAATGCACGGATCTCCGTGGATGTCTGACCACATTCGATCGGAGGTGGAGGTACTATTCGAAAGTGACCTTGAATGAGACCTCGACCCCGACCTCGACACGAAGACCGACGCAAGATAGGAACGGGCAAAAATCTGCGCGCACAACGGTTTATCTTCATCACGGAACCAGCCAAATGATTTCACCAATGTCATTTCGATTAGCGTCGATCGGAATGACCGCGTTGAAAAAGCCTGAGGAAGACAAAAACAAGAACAAAGGGATGGCGTCTGTCGCACATTCGACGTGATAAAAGAACCGGGTTCGAAGAAGCGAGAAAACCTGAATCTCAAGTCAACGCTTTGGTTTCAATAACGATGGCGATCACAGGCCTGGTGGAACATTGCCTCGAGCCGTGTGCTGCCGCGGTGCGACGACCACGTTGGTTCACGTCATGCTAGAGCTGTTTGCACGCCGTAACGGTAGCCATGACGGCGGCAAGTTATCATTCGCCGTGCAAAGAGAAGCTCAACGGACACCGACGTGAAGATCCACGGCAACAAAGTCCGATGGTTCTCAGGCTCCAAGTCCGAGCGGGTCTGAGAAGCCACCAAGTCTTCGATGATGAATCTCTCTGCCAGTGTCCGAGGAATCCGTTGACGCAATGACGACGAGAGAGAGACAGGTAAAGCAGTTCACCCCGGAACGGGTCTTGACATGAGTATATCATATCCGTATATCCAATATAACAAGTTAGACGACTCGAGGCCATGACTCGGATGTAGTGGCATACATACCTGCCACACCACCAATGACTCGGTTTCGAGCGCACTACTACCAACATCGGAATCGGAGTCGGGCGACTAGCTTATCCATCGTGACCCGCATCAAGCTCCGCAGTCGTTCACAATCCAGTCCATCGTTGTTTCACTTCCCTTCTGACCGGAATACATACGACGTGAGAGCGTTGATCGGTGGATCAGTTGGACCGATCAAAACCATAGTATGGCAGTGTCGCTCGGAGAGCGCAGCTCCGAGGGGGTCGTCACCAGCAGGTCCACGTGTTAAGCTAGTCATGATCCCTAGTCCAGACTCCACAAACATCTACGTACCTCGTGGGGAAGGAAGGAACCACGGAAACAAAAATGGGTTAGTTTGCCAACGGGTTTACGTGATAACAACGAATCGATGATCCGGCCGATATGAGCTCGAGTTTTGTCGGATTATTTGACCGATCCATACTGTAGCTCATATACAACGATATCGAGTCACTAGGGCATAACAAAGAGTATTGTAATCCATGCGGCAATGACATGCATTGTTTGAAAAGTAAAATCGCACGTCCGGTCGTCGGCCTCGACGTTGGCACCAGTGGCACTGCCAATGGCTAATGGTGACAGACGGCCAGACAAGATATAAATGCATGCCACTTCGACTCGGAGGCATTTGTCCACAACACGAGGAAACAAAAAGAAGCACTGCGAGCACAGGACTTGGACATTATCTATCATATGATACATACGACGAGGAGCCCGCGGGAAGTGAACACCAGAAATAACAGGCTAATGAATGCTTAGAAAACACAGGGGAAAGAGGAATCTAACGCATAATATCTAGGAGTGAACGTTAACATTAACGCCAACCTTGTCCCATGTGGAGTACACAGTATGTATAAAATAAAATAAACGAAATATATACGACGGACCGAAGGCCGCAAGAAAACCCGGATACCAGGGGTAGTCACGAAAAGTAAGTAACAATGGAAAGAAAACGAGAGACGTCGAAGGTCGAAAGGTATTACACACATAAACATATGCTGACCAGCCACCGATCCAACAACCTCTAGGGCTCACTGTCCAAATGAGGCTCCCCTGCCCCTCCCGGTCCAGTTTGCACTCAGTCCGCCGTGTAGAGTTGCAGCTCCCTCCCACATCGGCGCCGAATCGCTCCTTGACCGCATCCCGACCCCCTTATTAACAGCCATACTCGTCCCCGCACCCGTCGTTGTCGGCGAAGGCCCACCCGTCAGCGAAATCGGCGAAGGCAACTTGATATCGTCGCCTGCATCACTCGGCACAATATCCATGTCCTCCCCCATTCTCAACCCCGTATCCATCCCGACTTTGACGTTCTCGGCCTCGGTCCGTGCACGCTTCTCCACCCTCCCGTCGTCCGTCTCGAGTGTAAGAGTGATATTGGGTTGTCTGCGTCCACTAGGGTGACTCATGTTACGTGCATGGGCCGATCCTTGTTTGAAAAAACCTTGCACACAATCGGATGTGGTGGGTGAGGATGAAGGAGTGTGCAATGGATGGGAAAACTGAGAGGGACCCTGAGCGGTCGGGTTGATGGAGAGTGTTGGTGGGTTTGTGTGTGCTAGTGATTCGCGGGAAGGTGACCGTGAGTGTGAATTACGATATGGCGAAGGTGACGTGGGTGAGGTTATAAAAATGTTGGGAGAATGTTGATGGCGTGAAAATGAGTGTGGCGAGGGGGAAGGAGAAGGAGAAGGCATTGGCCCAGAAATAGGAGAGGCAGGCGCATCAAAGGAAGACGAGATCTCCTGAAGCTCTTGCAGGATTCTCTGCGAGACTGTGAGGATCCTGCTCAGTATGCAAAGCCAAGAACAGAGAAGAGACCAAACGTACTTGCGTTTGATTCCTGTTCTAGGTCCATGCTTGCAGTTACGCCGCCTCTTACATTAGCATCCACCAGCGCCTTGACGACTCCTACAAGCTTTTCGACTCTTTTCCTCTCTTTTACGATCTCACCCTCAGCCCACCGTTTCCAGTCGTCTCCTCCAGAGACTGTTCCGAAGGGGCTGAACGAAAACCCTGATGTGTTCAGTCCGTTACCCGTCCCGAAATTAAAGGGTGAAAGCTGAGCATCCCAATCTTCTTGACTCCCACCCAAACTCATTCCCATACCCTCATCTTCCCAGTCGACATCCCTCTCGCCATCATCACCTCCCAAATTCGACGAGGATCTTGAGTGCGTGAGGACATGTTCAGATCCCAAAGCAACCTGCACATTTTGTGGAATATGCGACGAAGAGGGTCCAGTGAGATTCGCGGAAGCTGTAGGAGGCGCCATAGTTGACAAATTCTGAGGAATACGACTGCTCAGCGATTTGAGCTCTTGCCAGAGCGCGCGGTTTTCTTCACGAAGTCCGGATAGAAGACGAATGACTTCGCCCGGAAGTTCGACACTATATGAGAAAGTGATTTCAACAACCACAGACGAGGTAATAAATAGGCCCCTTACCGGTTCCTCTCTCTTGGATCGGGTTCCAAGGCCTTGCGCTTGATGGCTTCCAACAAGTCAGGGCGGCCACGTAGAAATTTCGGGTGAGAAAACTCCCAAGTCTGGGAAGTAGAGGACGTGCGTTGTGCGCGCGGAGTCTATGGAAATGGTAATCCGATCGCGATATATACGTTTTGTGGGTACATGTATGCGCGCACATTTGTGCAAATACGCAAAGGACAGCCAGAAGCGGATTTGAATGTGGGACGAGCGTAATATAGATCAAACGAGACCATCACGACCAATGTAGGACACGAGGGTCGTAGAAAACGTACCCTGTTGATCTTATGAAACCCATACATGTTGAGTTGACGGACAAAGGACGAGAACTGGATATATTTCGTAATTAGGCCAGAGAGAACGACAAAAAAAACGTTACGTTGTTGTGCTTGAAATGCGATCCAAGTATGCTCCTGCTAAACTCGCCCACATTGGACACGACAAAGCTAGGGAAGGATCGTATCAATTTTGCATTCGAACATCTTCGATGAATAAATAAACACCTTGTCCCCAATTCGGTCCACGAAATGAAATTTTGGGACTTTGCATCATTGATCATTCTATGGGAAAGTAATAGTTGCTATCAGCGAGGGGGATGGGGAGTAAAACTTACTGATAAAGTTTTGTTACAAAATTATTGGTACCGACAGACTTTGCCATAACGTTCTGCCCTGATCCAGATGCCTTCGGATTCTGGTTGCCTGGAGAGAATGGAAAGAGAGACTATGAGCAACCGAGGAGGACACGCGTGCAGTTAACAATCACCGAACGAACCCCCAGCAGAAAAGGACACAGACGGGCTGCTAAAATCGTCATCCGAGACATCTTCGAGAGGGCCAGTAAACCCAGTGCCAGCGCTATCGATATCCTCGTAAGGGGAGGTGGGATTGGGATTGGGATTGATTTCGAGTTGTGGGCGTGTATGCTGCGAAGAATGCGACTGGGAGAGTGAAGAATGAGAGTGTGAGTGTGAGAGGGAACGAGAATGGGAATGAGAAGGGTGGGAGGAAGGGGAGGAAGTGGGAGAGTTTGGGAGGGGAGGTGGAGATACTTTGGTCGTGATTATATGGGGGAGAGCATGCTGGGCGGAGGAGTAAGAGTGTGAGTGGTGGTGCATGCTGTGCGTTACGGAGGCGGTGGGGGAGACGGGAAGCGTGTTCGTAAGACTCCGCTTTCGAGGAACGCTTTTCTCCACAGCAAGTTCGGAGGAAGCACCGGTGCTGTGCGAGCTAGTGCACGGCCGACCCTGGGCGAGAGTGGGGTCTTGGGCGGGAGCAAGACCGCCAGAGGATGCGATGGCATCTTCGAGGTTGTAGCCGAACTGGGGTTGTGGGGAGAGGAGGGGCATGGGAGAGACGGGAGATATGGGTGAGAGGGAAGATCCAGCTGAGTGGGAGTGGGAGTGGCGGGGAAGTGAGTGTGCATGGAGCTGATGGGGGTGGAGCTGGGCTGCCTGTACTTGATGTGGTGCGATGGGCGATAGAGAAGGTGGCGATGCGACGGAGAGAGCACTGAGGTTGAGGGTGAGCCCCGATGAGGTCGAACGCGGGTCCGTGGCTGGTGATGTCTGTGGTTGCGACGGTTGCTGTTGCTGGGACTGGGCGGGAAAAAAAAAGGGGGTGGGAGAGACCGGGGAGGGAAAAGGCACAGGCTGTTGCTGTTGTTGGGTACTAGACAGGAGGTGAGGGGACCAGACACGCTGGGTTGATTGGGCGTAATCTTGATAGTCCATCACACTGAAGAGGAGGGTGGGACAGCAAGCGAGGATGGGTCTCCTACTTGTACAGTCGCTCTCTCGCACCGCCTTGCAGGGTGCAGCACGCACCGCTCGCCTTCCTCAAAGTCACACCTGCCTTTTTCGATCGTTCGGCATCTACGCGGCCGTAATCACAATTCCCACCCGTATCGTGTCTTACCCCACGACCCCCGCCGTACAGATCTATGACGACATCACACTACATCGTCACCCTCAAGCTCAGTCCCTGAAACGCCGCAGCGCAGTCACCACGACTCCAAACAAAATAAGCTCCGTGGTCCGTCCACCCACTCTTCCCACGAGCCCTCTGCGTGTAAATATACATGCCCCTGTCACGACTCCAACGTTAAATACATAACTTCCATATCTGACTCAGACCCTTTTTTTTTCGCCGATCCCTTTTCACCGTTGCTTAGACTCCAATCCTCTTCCTCCCCCAGGGCCTTGATCTCATCCATTCCTTCCTTCTGTGTCTCTTTCCGTTGGCAATGTCATTCTTGCTTGGCACATGTGTGACTTATGAGGGGACAACCTTCCGTTTGTCGTGCGTGGCCTGCCTGCCCACAGTACTGATTCTTACGTTCTCCCCGGTTCAACGCCGATTGACAATGAACTAAATCCCTGTCGGCGATCACAACCCGCACGCGCAGAGTTTCCCGTCATCTGTTGCTCATATCTCCATTCCTGCCACCGCACACGACGGATAATCAATGTCTACCCGCATGCCGTCGTCGTATGAAAGGTTGCAGGTTGATGCGTACCGACCAAACGCGTGTATCAGCGTTCGACGAAAGGACATTCCCCAATCACATTTCCGTAGAGGCGATGTCCAATATATGAACATCAGAAATGCGGTGGGTATCTACTCGGTTTCTCCTTCCAGGGTGGGCGCACCGTCAATTGGCATGCAGGGGCCCACTTGCGCTCCCCCATCGTAAACCCGGAGGCCGCGAGGACTTGGCGCAGGAAAGGCGATGACCAATATTGTGATTTGAATCGACTGATATTCAAACTACGACTTGGGGCACAAACTACATCATAATATCAGGGCCTTCACGTCCGGAAAGTTACCCGAGAGAAGCGGAAGCCCATACCGCTCTCCGGGATTTGGAAATGCCTCGAGGTATAGGAATCGCGCTGTAAGACACTTTTTTTAATAACTGAACGGAGGAGCGGATCGACCCGATAAGTGCAGCTGTACGAGAACGGTTGACTCCTGCCGTTCATCTCGGCCCGCCTCGGTAGTGTGTTGAAGAACCCTGCAACCTTCATGCCATTGTGAGCATGATAAATACAAGCTCATCCATTCTAGAAGGGACCAGGCAACATCTTCCGTGTCGGGCGCTGAGCTTCCGAAGGTTCTATAAAAGGTGATTCTTGAGTTAGGTTATGGTTACATAATACACGAACGCGGGGAAGCGCTCATGACGATACTGAATTCAGAAGACGCTTTGACTGCCGTTACGCATGCATTCATGACCCTGAAGGTATAGGTTTGATTGGCTTTGCATCATGATAACCGCTTCCACATAATTCAGAACTTCCAGGGTAAGCTCGTTGCAGGATCCGTCTACCCTGATAAACTTCATATAACTACATTGACAGACGTGCTGAGGTAAAAACAAAAAAAATGAAGGCTGTGATCTGTTTGACCCCTGGTTTGGAAGTACGCCTATGTTGTTGACATCTGAAACTCTCGGTCGACGACTCATTCAGTGATGGGACGTAACAGAAACGAGATATAATATGTAAGTACCTTGGGGCAAACACGTTCCCTTCGTGTGAATTTCAAGAACGTTTCGTGACTGCAGGTGGGAGGACGTTCAAACGTCAACATTTCGACTCACTGCCACATCCACCGGTTCACATCGAGTCACGCGGGCGGTACTGTATAGCGACCACTTACAGCACTTCACCGCAGTCGCCCGCCCGCACAACATCTTTCCCAGACGCCTAAGGTGCCCAGACCATACTATGTATGTCGTTTATTTGTACGTTAATTAAGCGAGCAAATGAAATGAAATGACGTGTGTACCGGTCGTACAGTTGTTTTCACAGGCAATGTCCATTTTATTCACGCTTGACGATGAGACTGGCTATCGCTCTTGATCACATCGAGCATAGTCTCTGCCCATCGAATCCACCTTTCTCGTCTGGTACCCGTGCTAGCCTCATTACTACAACCTTCTTTCATAAAGCACGCTCAAATCGTCACACTGTTCGCTGCATTCTATCGCCTACGCTAAAGGATCAATCTATCAACAAGACCATCAACTACGGGGTCGAGCGCTCGGCCTTTGCTCATCGCAACCTGTCTCTACGATCACCTGAGGTCGTCTTCCTCTGAACGTCGTCGCATTTGGCTAGGAAAGGGCAGATTCCCAAGACGTGGCCAATTCACGCAGTATCAACACGAAAGTCAATTGCGTTCTCAACCTCAATCTGAAACAACAACCTCGGGTTTCCTCCCCTGCCTCCCCTGTTCTCCGGTCTTCAGCTGTGGTCCTGTCATCATATCGAATGCTAGCAAGTACGGGTGCGATGCGCGCACTATCTTTTTCGACAGAGAACCAGCTCATCTCCTACTGCAGATCATAATCCCCGTTCAGGACCTATCATCAGAACCCCCATCCTTGACCATACCCGCGAAAACGATGGACGTGAATCCCCGATTGTCTATATACCCTCAGATGGCGGTCTCAGTCCGTTCACGCATCTGGTGGGTTCCCCACTGTCGATTTCTCTCTCTGCATGTAGCTGGTTTCTCTCTCTGCATGTCGCTGGTTTGCATGGGAACGAAATCGTCTATGCCTGTACATTTCGTCGTGCACTCACGTTCACCATCCTCATTTGTACTCGACGGCCCTGATGTCTTCGATAAGTGGGAGCGATCCTTATCCTTATCGTGACTCAGGCCAGTGTCAACTGAGACTGCCCGAACCAATCTCCGACGAGCACCCACACATATTGAAGGCCCACAATCATCCAATCCCGGATGTCGGAAGAGCTGAAGAAGAACGAGCGACGTGTCACGAATCGCGATCTGTCAGAGAGGGAACAACCAATCAAGCTCGCGTTTGGAGTACGCGATAGTCAATCTACATACAATCGAACACATCACATAGGATGCAAGTTTGCACAGGTCTACACGCCACACGACGAGCAGAGTCTTGACGAGGAGGTCCATCTCACACCTACAATGCACTCCGCTCTCTGTTCCAGACGTGGGCAGTGGCGGATAGCTGTCTTTGGACGTCATTCCTTGCGCTAGGAGGAGGCAGGCTGAGAGGGCGCGAAGCGCATTCTGGCCCAACCGGGCCCAAGTTGTCGGGTGTGGGGTGACACCTCATAGGACATATGCCCGGCAACCACCGAAAGCGCATGGTCCAGGGACTGAGCTGGGAGTGATGAAGGCAGGATATGGATATGGCGGGGTGATACGCTGAAACCTGCTACGTACTTGAGCGACATAACGGAGGAAAAAGGAGAAGCGATGCCTCTCTCTCGCTTGTGTTGCTTGTTCGAAGGCTTGCACTAGTATAGTGCGTCCTGACAGACATCACTGCATCATTTTTTATGAGTGACATGTGATCAACGAATCTGGTGTTCATATCCGGACAGATCTTCAACACACATATCATCATACGATTCGATCAGTCATCAGGGATATTCTATATGTGCATATAGTACATTATAAAACATAAAACCATCCGCAGGATCAACCTACTATGACACCCGGCACGAGCGAGCCATCAGATAGTTAATATTCATCACATCTTGATCTCGTCCTCGCTTATACTGCGTTCTCCGACGTTTCTGCTCGGATCACATTTGTCCACGACATCGTGTTCAGCCGCGACTACGGATAGACATTAGGGAAGCCCGAACGACGCCTTGCGATTATTTTGTGGGAACTTACCTGTCTAGGCGGGGCGGATGAAATCGACATCTTCTTATCTTTCTGCCCCTCCGCCGCAATCATGATCACCTCCATTCCCCGTGATCCAACCGCCGGCACCTGCTCTGTGTCGGCATTATGCCCCATCATTTCGTTCCGAATGTACTGTCTTGCATTCAGATTCGCGAGTGCCGTGTTACAGTAGACAGAACAAAGTGGGATACCAAACGACATATAGATCATTCGCGTCGGAAGGGCATGCATCTGTAGTGTTGGATCCTCATGTATGAAAAAGAAAGTTGACAGTTATTACGAGGACTCACCAAGATAATGGTCAAGAGCGAAAACAAAGCCGTCCACGAACCCGTATTCACCGAAAACAAAGTTAGACGTTGCAAAATATGTACCGTCCTTGTGGACCACAGTTCAGATACGTTCATACATAGTCTCTATGGCCATACCTCGCAAAGTTAGAAGCTGTTCGTTTCCGAAAAAGGAGGTACGTCAAGGAAATGGCGATCACTAAATCCACCCCAGCGCCAATAGAGAGCGTGGAAGTTGCGATGGTCTGTCCACTCGAAGCTAAGAGCTTTGATTCAGGAAACGGAAACATATACTCACAGTGAATAGCTCATCACCTAGCATAAGGACGCTGACGACGTATATACTACAAAGTCAACAGTAAATCTGCGCAGGCTCACATTCTCTGCGAAACGAACGAACGAACCCATTACCATCAGTGGAATAAAGTGCTTTGCATACATAGACTGAGAATTCCAACGGTTCGAGTTCACTGATATGAAAAGAACCTGTGAAAGCTCACAGATGGTACCTCCTGACGTTCAGGAACACGGCGGTCAGAGTTTATTTTCCTGAAACTCGGGAAGTCGTACCAATTTGGCATGATCCTAGGATGGCCTATGACCCAACGGTCAGCCGACTGTGGTAGCTGGTTATTTAAATAGATCCCTTACCCAAATGAGGGGTAGGACGATATTCTTCCCACTAACTAGTAAATGAATGTCAGTGCCAAATAAAACGACTCGGCAAGTATATAACGAACAGACGTAGATTCGATAGACAAAGTAACCCTGAACAAGTGCGGCGGACAGTGTCTAGATGATGTGAATCCCACCGTTCACTGAGAAAAAACAAACAAACAGGCACCATTGTAAGCAGCTGGAACTATTACAACGTCGGCGGATATTCCGAAGGTGTCAAAAACGTAACTTACTATGAATTCGCTGGAGATAAACATGTCTCAACACTCTGCCAGCGGTTATATAACACAATGACTCACGGTATCCCGTTTAATATTAACGACAACGGGTTTAACACACCGGCCAAGATGAACTTATATGCTGTATGGGATACCATTAAAACGAAAGAGAGGGTTTCTCGTTTCCGAACATACTACCGGATATGGTCAAGGCTTCATGAATCGTATCCAATCCCCTATTGTAAAGCGTCAGGGACTCTACCAAACTGAGGGTGAGCTAACTGTACCATAGAGTCGCCACCTTGAAAGAATGTGCTGTATTATTCCGCTGGAATCGTGAACAAGTGCGATCATGATAACTCACAAATAGTTTTATGCGTAAAGGATCGTCCTGATAACTGGAAGGAATGCTTTGTAATTCAGCGAAAGTGCGATAAACGTGGAACTCACTGTATGTAATAGTAGAATCTGTCCGAGTGATTGAGATCAGGTCGAAATCCTCCCATCAGAGATAGTAAATGAACGACACTCACGACTGCACGCAAGTTATGCCGTAAAACGCCGTCGTCATAATGGAGCCAAAGAACAGTGAAGCGTACAAAGATTCAAGATATTGTGTGAGGGGCGGGCTGAGATCCATTGTGACTTGTAACGAACAGATTGGCTCCTCTGGAGAGTGGCAGTCACCGGAGGTCGAAAGCTGTAACTAAGATGAGCGCTGGTTCATATAGATGCTCGCCCGATATCGGGAGCGATCGGACGAGGTCGTGAATAAAGTAAAGAACCGAATCCGAGCCGTTCCAATGAGAAGTATTAGTTTGGGACGTCATGTCATCCCCAGTCTTGTTGTCTGAGACGATCGGGAGAAGGAGAATCTACCCCGGATGGCATGGTGACGGCGGGAGAGAAAGGGGACCCGGTGGTCCATTTGGGGTGAGAAACTTGAAGACACCACGACTCGGACTCAAGAAGGCAAGTCAGTGGGTAACCGTGCGACACGTCAAGCGATCGTCCTATTTGAGTGACAGAAAATTCCGGCCCGCTTATAGTCTCGGGCTGCGACGGCCCAGGAAATCCCGTCCGATCATCGTCACTAGCGCCACAACCCCACGCATTGGGGAGACGGTGCTGTAGCTTCGGGGAAGAGAAGCATACGTGCTCGTTGTGCCAGTGCTCTTTCATTCTGGTCCGGAGATACTTCGTCGATGAGACACGATGATGAACACGTGGCTAATTGCTTAAGCTTTTTTCTTCAATCATTTGCTATTGCCCATGAGCTGTAATTCCTGTAAATGATGGATCGATGAATCTGAGGTATCAGTGCAACCGAGACCGTTGGTCGAACCCAGGGATTCCTTGTTGGGAGCAGCCCCGGCCCGTCGGGATGGAGCATGTGGCTATTACTAGTTTATGCCGCAGCAACACGTCCGATCAAGTGTGGGATTAGAGAGTACTGTTTGGGAAGAACTTGCGAACTCTTGTCAGCTGACTTTTTCTGCAAAGGTCTCTGGTATTAGTAGTCAGAGCTGCTGCATTATCAGTACTTTGCAAAGTCTCAACAACCATTATTTTAGCCTTTTACTCACTCAGCTGTTATTGAGGGCTTTTGCCACCTCTTTTACCCTTTTTGTCCACATATTGTTCCCACGAAACTCTTAGAGACTCGGACTTGTGCATTCTATATAGACTGCAGACATGTACCTGCACTGCCAGTGGCTCAGGATTTAAATGAGATATCAACTTTGTGCACTAAGAGCAGGCTAGTAACATGAAATTAAAGTTGTCAAGTACAAACCAGTATGTATACGATGATGATCTAACCGGAGCTCTTATCACTAGCACATGGAGTTTCCCGGGTTGAATGCTCAAGAACAAACAAAAAAGGAACTCATAAATAATACATCTGCAGGATCACAAGGGGTATCAATGGGTATGGAGCAGAATTTAATTTCAATCCTATCCATCATATTTTTGATCTCGTCCCGGCTCACGCTGCACTTTCCGAAGTTTCAGACTTGATCCCATCCGTAAACTCCGCCGTATTATTTCGCTACCAGGGCGAATCAGCATCCGAGTACACCCTGGCCATTCGCGATGGGGACGAGCCCGAACGACGATTTGCATTATCATTGTAATGACTCACATGACTATGAGGAGAGGAAGAAATCGACATCTTCTTCTCTTTCTGTCTGTCCGACGTCGAAATCATGATGAATTTTATTCCCCGGTGCGACCATATCTCACAGCGCTCTGTGTCGACATTGTGCCGCGTTGTTTCGCTCCGAATATATTGTCTTGCATTCAGGTTCGCGAGTACCGTATTACAATATATAGAGCAGAGCGGGATTGAAAACACCATACTGATCGTTTTCGTTGGATAGGCGTGCATCTACGGTGTTGGTTCCTCAGGGGTAAGCCAAAAAAAATAAAGATCCGACAATTACCAGAACGCACCAAAATAACAGCCAAGAGTGCAAACAATGCGGTCGATGAGCCCGTATTTACTGACAACAAAATTAGGCGTTGCAACATATATGTCGTCCTTGTGAACCACGTTTTAGATGTGCTCGTTTGAAGACACGTGGACCATGTCCTTACTTCGCGAAGTTACAGACAGTCCGTTTTCGGATAAGAAGGTACGTCAAAGAAATCACGATCACGATATCCACCGCAGCAGAAACAGACAGTGTTGAGGTGGCTAAGATCTGCCCACCAAAAACTAAGGACCTTTATTCAGAAAACGGAAACATACACTCACAGTGAAGATTTTGCCACTCTGCAGCATAGCGATGCTGACGACGTGTACGCTACAGAGTAAACAATAAATCTGTGCAGGCTTGCATTCTCTGCAAAACGACCGAACGGACCCATGAAGAACATAAAGTGCTTTGCATACATAGACTAATCATGACAGCGATTAGAATTTACTGACCTGAAAGGAACCTACGACAACTTACTGATGGTACCTCCTAGCGTTCACGAACACGGGAGTCAGATTTCACCTCTCTGAAACTCGCATACTCTTACCAAGTTGGTAACATCCTAGGATGGCCTGTAACCCACCAGTCAATCGATTTTGTGGCTCGTTACCAATCGAATAGATCCCTTACCCAAATGATGGGGAGAATAATATTCTTCCCGCCAACTAAACAACTGTCAGCCACAGATGAAATAACTCGACAAGTACACGAA
Source organism: Rossbeevera pachydermis (assembly GCA_038090155.1). NCBI lineage: Eukaryota > Fungi > Basidiomycota > Agaricomycetes > Boletales > Boletaceae > Leccinum > Leccinum pachyderme. Next base: position 25,989 of record JBBPME010000187.1, read on the forward strand.
CCGATGTAAATTCGATAGACAAAGTAACTATGTGCAAGCATAGCAGCCAGCATCTGGATGATGTGAATCCTACCATTCATCGCGCAAAAAGTAAAAAAGGGCACCGTTGTGAGCAACTGAACCTATCACAACGTCGGCGGATGTTCCCAAGGCATCAAGACGTAACTTACTATGAACTCGCTGGGGAGAACACACATCTCAACACGGTCATTTGATGAGTACAAACCACTCACGGCGTTCTGTCCAAAAGCGACAACGGACTTAGCAGGCCGGCCAAGATGAATTTGTACGCTGTGTGGGATGTCAGTATGAAGGGAGCGAAGTTTTCGGTCTCCGGACGTACCGCCGGAAATGATTAACGCTTCATGAATGGTATCTAATCCCCTATTGCAAAGCGTCAGTGAATCTACCAAACTGAGGGCAAGCTAACCATACCATAGCGCCGCCACCTTGAAAGAATGTGTCGTATTACTTGGCTGGACTCGTGAACAACTACTGTGACTCACAAATAACTTTATGCGCAAGGGATCCTCCAGATAGCTCGAGCGGATGTTAAGAAAACCAGCGAGAGTGCAATATACATGGACCTCACTAAATGTAATAGTAGAACCTGTCCGAGCAACCAACATCAGGTGACCGCCCTCTAATTAAACACAGAAAATGAAAGATACTCACGACTGCACACATGTTATGCCGTACAATGCCGTTGTTATGATGGAGGTAAAGAACAGGGAAGAGTACACTGATTCCATATATTGTGTGAGGGACGGATCGAGGTTCATCGTGAGTGGTAACGAGCGGCTGGATTCCCCTACAGTAGCAGTCGCCTGGGGTCAGAATCTGTAACTGGAATGAGGACCAGTTCGTATATATGCACGCCTAATATTATATTTGATAATCGGGACTCGGGAGTGATCGGATGAGGTCGCCAATAGTAAAAGGAGCTCTACAGACATCGTGACAGAGTACGAGTATGGAATCTGATTGTCAGGGAACCTCTGAAGCCGAGAGTTGTTGTAGCTTTCGTTTCGATCGCCACGGTCTTCTAGTGCCATAGCCCTGTGCCATGGGAAGTCGGTGGCTTCCGGGAAGAGAGATCGATAGGCGGTCGTTGTGCCAGTACTAATTTAAGCAGGCCTCAGGCTTGGAGTCCAGCGCACACTATGGCTACATACTCCGTCAATGAAACCCGTAACCTGTCCAGGTTGAATCATGGTGGAACCGACGGGTGATCACATGGTTGATTTCTCAGCAGGATCCGTTGCTACCGGCGTCCACGAGTCCTTCAAATGGCGAATTACTGAAACGTGACATCAAATCAACCCGATCTCGGCCGTGGTGGTTGGGCACATACCGCACGTAATAGGCACAACTTGCAGATCGGGGGCACAAACGGTACAGTACCCTCGATCTGGCGATACTCTCATATCAAGGCTGATAAGACTCCCATGGTCCTAGGGTATTTTTCCATTATCATAGTAACACCTTCACGTGTAACATAATTCAGTATGTACATATATCCAAGTTTTTACGATTATCGGGGCGAACCCTGACTACGCCGCACCTCCATTAGCTCGATGGCGTCCATGCTGGTTCCTGCTCGAGTAGTTCCAGATACATGACTATTTTCGGTTTGTTCTGGGTGCGACGGTTCGACGTCTACTCTTCGGTCCGGCCAGAGCACATCACCTATCAGCCCCATCTGCCTGTTCATCTCCTGGCTGATATCGCGCGTTGCGAAAACCCGTGGTTGAAACCTTCGAAGATTGAGAATAAGGCGTTGCCCAATTACCGACTGTATCGATAACGACATTCAGCCACGCAATGTCAAATTCACGAATGAAAGTCAACGCTATAGAAAGAAAGTCCATTGGGCTCTGTGTTATATAATCAATGATTGGTATCTTCCACAAAATATGACCCTCACTTGACGAAATACGGTCCTACCAAGTTTATGTTTATGTGCGTGATCAAACACTGGAACATCGGAAGAAGGATTCTTACCAGCATGTGATAGGAAAGACACCATTTGACAAGCTTATCTGCATGGAAGTGGAGTTCAATGCTTTAATGAAATCTGGAAATCTTACAGTGTAGAATATACCGGCTGGACCACGAGTCAAGACCAAATAATAATGAAGTAATGAACATCCTTACCAAATCGCACGAGCAAATGAACTAGCGGCGAAGTGTAGAAATCACTGAGCTTCATATTATCTTCCGAACTTTAAAACCATGAAGACTCACGCCGCCATCCATAGCAGCCACTACGGGGCATTTTGAATACGCAGACACGAATAAAAATAGTGGAACTTACAACAGGAGCTGTGGTTTGATAGTAAATTCTGAGTAAGAGAACGCCAAAAAGAACGCACACACAAGGCATTTGGTTTACACACTCCAATTTGAGTTAGATATTCAAACGGACGCGCTGTAACAGATCTTCAGCAAGTTGCAACAGAGAAAGGTGTTGTAACATGCACATGGAGCGCCAGCCTGCGAATAAATCACTGATCCAAGCACAATTAGGACATAAAGAACTTACAGACATATCAAGAAAACTGAAGTGCCATATCAACAACCCCAGACCGCCCAAGCGCGCATTAAGACTAGCACTACGATTCATGATCACGATCGAACACCAGATAGCAAATATCAGGACATACGCACCGCGAATGGACTCCGCTGAGGAGACATTGAATAGCAATAGCGTGCAGAATAGCCGAAAATACATACAAAACTACGTCGATGTGACGAGTTTCGAGCCCCTAGCAAAGCAAAGATATCACATACACGTTCGGATGGTTGAGTCAGAAATCCTGCCTCCTCCAGCATGATGAATGTCTGCCCGATCACATTTCCGTATCGATTCGGCAGAAAACCGCTTTGACAGACAGATGTCCATGGAGCTTGCCAGACGTACCGCACCTTTTACAAAAGTTAGATAGACCCACCCACCCAGAGTGGGACTACATGACGTAGCAAAGACACTTGAAGTCTCGAACACAGACTAATGGGCTCGCCTGAATGCCAGAGGGTCAGCAATAAGTAGTACTAGAAGCTCCGGACGCGTGAGATTAGTAAGTAAGAGAATGTACACATGCTGCCCGATGCAGTGACCAGGAGGTTGGTGGGAGGAATTCAGTAGGTAAAGTAGTAAGATTGAGATGACTCCGGTGGGAATTTGATCAATTTTGGAGTGAGACTGCCGAGAAGCGTAGCGAATTAGTCAAACGGGTTGAAGGGACGCATCGGGATGCAAACTTGGCTACTCCAGGGCCATCTTACAGTATTAGTCTACCACCCTTGATATATGCCTCATCACCGAGAATTCTCTCCCACCTCAGCAAACAGGAGAAAGAAAAAAAAGGATTCATTCGCATAACGACAGTAATGGGTACTAACACAACCTCGTGACGATCAGCCATCTGCAGCTGTAAGTAAAATGAAGAGGCTACGCGATCAAGACCCAAGCTTGAGCACAATCCAAATCGAATCACAAATTGAAGGATGCCAAGATGGTAACATGGAAAATAGAAGAGACTAGACAGTAAACGCACGTAAAAAAGGAGAGGCAAGTGATTCCTCCAAATCCAAAATCCAAATCCAACACTATACACCCACTGTTACACCTTCAGTTCCACGAGTTATTAGCAACCATGCTCGGCGAATGCGGAGGTGAACTGCTCTGCTGGAAATATGCGGACTGCGACGGCGATGCCAACGATCCGGGTGGGTAAAGAGGAACCGTCGGCATCAGCTCGAAAACGTGCTGTGCAATCGATCTTGGCCGACCAGGTTGCACCGTCTGACCTATTGGCTCAGTTGCGGACATGACAGCGTGTATGCGAGGCTCGAGGCTCATTGACTCGTGGAACCCTTCCGCTCCCGTGACGGACAGTGCGCCAGACGTCCCGCGCCCATCCCAGATACACCGGATCTCATTTCCAGGAATGATCTGGGCTAGAAGGCCAGACGAGACATGCCTCACTTCAACGAATCGCGAGTCAAAGAGGAGAACGTATGGCCAGTGCATGGCTACACGCTCTGCAGTACCTTCCCACTCGATTGTTACTGAGGAGCGACTTGGCGCACCGTGCTTGTTGACGTAAATGCCGAATTCTGTGATCACATTAGCGGCGGAGCGGCTTTGATTGATTGCACCCACCATCATAACACAGCAAGAACTCGTTATCAACGCGGAACATACCCATCGGCTTGCATGATTCGCAACGCTTTGCTAACCGCTCGTGACCGTCGTCGCGAAGGGGGATCGTGACACTCTTGAAGCTGGCGACCACAATGTCAGCAAATTGCACACTTGATCACCAGCACTTTATCATACTCTGTAAGATCCATGATTTCAAAGCCTCTGGTGCAAAGGATCGCGATCTTTGCTTTCAAGAAGACCAGGTCAAACGATTCAGAGGGTAAAAAGAATTCCTGGCGAGAAAATAAACGATATGAGCCGCAGACCGAAATTGCTGTTTCACACTGCGCACCCTGTATAAACGGAACCATTCCGACCGTGCAGGCCGTATACCAAACCTAGATGAGAACGAAGCGGGTGCTTTTGATCGTTCGTTGATTTTCTCGACTACAGGCTCGAGCACACGGAAAACGCTGTCAAGCTACGAGCGCGTGAACAAAGGACAGTACGTCCCATCTACGCTAACACGTACCCCTTTTTTCTTCATGTATATAACCAAGGTTCGACCTCCTTGATTCCCGACGCTGAAGAAGTGGACATCCCGTGTGCCGTTGACACGCTGAGGAGTCTGTGATGTATGCGCGCTTTGCGGTGATGACGGAACGAGTGCTTCTATGTGGTAAGCGAACAGCGCCTGCGAAAGCATCCCTCTTCTGTATCTGTGACAACACAACAACGTAAGGATACTTGCCTTGTCAGCCAGGACGAGGAACATTCCAAAGTCTTCTAACATCGCACACTGCGTAACCATCTTGAGGTGTAGCACACGGCGCATAGCTGGAAGCAAACATCGACTCCAGTAACCCCAGCCACCAACCCAAACACTTACATCGAGAATCGTGTCTGAATCCAATCCATACACCCTCCGCACATCCGATGGCAACGAGCGCCCTTCCGTCCGTCGTAGCTGCAGAATTTGTACAATGAACAACGCACAATGACACTTCAAACGAACCAACTCACTAAATGGCACAGAGCACGTCACCTTGCCTGTAAACAAACTCTCGTGGTTCCACGATGGTGTAGCTGCACTCGCCGAAATTGCAGGCACAAAGAAAGTATCCGTGCTCAGTGGTTCCATCTCAAACACCTTGTTCGACTCCTGGACCACCTTGCGTAAACCAATCGCCTCCTCCAGTTTTTGCTTCCACTCCATGCGTGCCTGAGTACTCTCCGTAAAGAGCGTGTACAGACCACCCAGTCTCCCGCTGTAATGGATCGTGCAGGGGTAGACAAGGCGAGAGTCTACCGCACTGTCAGGCATATTGTTTGGAGACGTGGGTCCGCTGGTATCGCCATGTCTGTTACTGCTACCAAGCCCTAGTCGCAGTATACCTGCACTTCGTTGCGTAGGTGGGTCTAGGAAGCTGGTGAGACTTAGTAGGTCCAAGGGGATGGGCTAAAGCGTGTATTTAGTTATGAAAACGACTAGAACGCTCAAAACCAACGGACTCTTCGATTGACGTAGTACTTTGTGACGCCTTCCTTCTCCTTGGGTTTCGTCAGGACAACTACGAAACACCTGTCAGCGAGTAAAACGAAGGTACAAATCAGGACAACTCACGATAGTTGTCAAACAAAAGGACAAAAAGCTCCGTCCATCCATTCCACTCGAAACCGGTCTCTGGCTGTCTCAGCAACTTGCCAGCGTGAACCAACGATCGATTTTGGTCCAACAAATCCATATCCTTCGGTTCAGAACCTGTCAACAGCACGCCAACACAAATCTCAATAATACGCTTACCACCGACTCTCCAGGCTTGAACACGATATTGCTATTGTAGCACCACAGCTGGACCTTTTGTTTCGCAGACTCGACTCCAGGCTCGGTGTCTTTTCCTAACGCCTTAATGATTTCGAGAACCTGGGGAATGGCTTCGCGATCCTCCTGGCCCGCCAGGGTCTCATCAAATACGCCCTTCAAAAGTAGCTCATAACGCAGAAGTCGAGGGATAGGACGGTTGATGAAACTCTTCATGTCTAGCCGATGGGCATCGGGATGACGTGTACATTGCTAGGAACACCATCAACTCAAGAGGAAGGTGAACATGTGGCACGACGATACACGTACTTCGACAAAAGTTTTGAACTCGGGGTTATTTGCCATCTCATCATCTATCCGATACGCCGCAATCGGGTAGTTCGGTATATACTCCATATAAGCTTCCCGGAAGCTCAATGCAGCATCGAACACCGCTGCCGTGATACTCTTGATCGTGGGATGCTCTTCTCGTTGGATTTCATGCAGCTGTACGAGCAATTTGCGGTGATGTTCATAGATTTCTGCGAAATTGTGGAATACGTCTCCAACGAAACTCTCCAACCTCTCCCGCGGGATAATAGGAGGGTCTTGCGTGCGCAAGGGCTGGACATACATCTAACAAAATAAGAGGTTCAGGGACGACTACCAAAATCGCCAGCTATCTGGTCGCACCATTTCAATGTTTTCCAGATCCTTGACGTAACCCATTTCACCCATGATCAACTCGAAGATAATCCTAAATGTATTGTTCAGTCACCATCAACTGGTGTGGGTAAACTAACTACTCACGCCTGACGTTTCGCCTCGGACTTGCTCAAATTTTCCCTGAGTTCACTGGGAACTAAGTCGTGCCATTCCCACTTCGAAGTAGGACCTTTGCCCATTGCGGTCTGGAAGGTGCGCAGCTGAGCAATGTTGTGCAGATCCTTGATTGCGTGGATGGCTTCTGCAAGGTAATACGCATCCGGGTTACCTTCTGTTGTTTCCTTCATAATTGCTTCGAGGGCAAGTGGGTACTTTTGGAGATGCTCTGAAGGCCGGGACAAGAAATGTTTCAAGTCCAGACGTCGAGACTCTTGCTGTTTTACAGATCGGCGCGAACATTCCTACAGTGTTCCGCCGTGATGTGAGCCATGGGACCGATGGCACCTGGCATGGACATTGTTACGAACCTCGAGGAAGAGCCTTAGATTGGCATTCGCGTCAATTTCATCCTTGAATCGCTTTTCAGCCAGAGGAAGGTGGGCAACATAAGTAGGATACGCGTATCGGAAGCTTCTTGCAGCATCGACGAAAACGTCCCCAATCTTCTGAATGATCGGAGACTGTTCGCGCTGCCGAACGTACATCGCTTCCACAAGTCGCTTGTTGCACTCTCGCAGGTCTAAAATGTTACCGAACACCTCCTCAATGAAATCATCCAGCTCGGAAGTAGGCATAATGTGTGTTGCGCGACGTAGAGGGCGAATGAATAACTAATCATGTGTGAGTTAAGAGGCGTATGTAAGAAAGATCGATACGAACAGCTTCAACTGAATCGAGATCCTGGATATATTGCTCTTCTTGAGAGATCGTCTTGAATATGATCCTGTGCCAGTCACATAAGGAATAACTTTTAAAACATGGTCGAGACATACGATTGGCGATGAATCTCGCTTTCTGGAAGACTGCGAAGAATAGAAGGGTCTACTGTGCTCAACCAGTCTTTAGTCTACCGCAATAGTATGAGCAACAATATTCAAATACTGTTGACCACTTACGTGGGACTCGGTATCCGGTGTGGATGCTGGACTGGTGTCCATTATGTCTGTTACAAGGGCCGCCTAAACAATGTCATAACCAATCAACTTGGATGGTAAATGCAATCTGGATACGCACGCGTCGTCGTGGACAAACCCATGAGTAACACGGATCTTCCTCACTACATGTCGAGGTGTAACATTTTGTGAGCATAGTAATCACGGCTGTCGGTAGCTCTTCTCTTTCCCTCTGTGACTCTGAATTACCCTCGAGGTCATCTAAGAACATGTACACGTCCTCGACCCCGTCCTGGAGCGGTTTATCACCCCATTCGACTTCATAAAAGAAGAGTTGACTCTGGAGGCTACGAGCCACCTGTAATGCTGCACGCCTGTCCGCCGTAGAGACGCCGTGATTGATGAGTAGTTCTCGTTGTATTTGTGATTGGATCGTTGACTTGAGTAGATCATCTTGATTGGAGCGACAAAATGAGAAAGTGACCACGTACAACGATATCCTTGCCGGTAAAGGCGCGGGGGTAAGGAATACCGCTCTTGACATGTGTACCTCTTGGGACCTTGTCGCGGAGCCTAACGGCCAGATGGGAGAGTAGACTAAAGTTGACAAACCGATCCGGATCTGGATCGTCACTATCAGTAAAGTATTCCTCGTCTTCATCCTCTGCGTCAGCTAACACTACCCCGGAGCTGTCGGCAGCAATGTAATCATTTGGCCGGGAGTGGTCGAAGGACTCCATACTGCTGCCGTGAATGTCGTGGCCATTGAAAGAGTCATCGTATGTATCAGAGAATCCCGCGGTGGAAGGGCCAGCAGATGCGGTTACAGTAGAACCAAATGAATTGCCGTGGATCAGCCCAGAAGATGGGGTTTTGTGTCCTTGAAAATCGCTATATGTGGTGGTCGTAGTGGTAGCTGACGAATGCCGCCCAAGTAGGTCTGTTTGCGCCGATGAAATTGTCGATCCCACAGAGGTAGTACGGTCAATGTTTACTTCCGATTCTTGTAAACGCAATTATGTCAGCCTTGTCAGATCAAGTGACCGGACCAGCGACCTACGACCAATAAAATCGGAAGAGGGAGAATACTGGGGTTGAAGGTCGTTGACGCGTGAACTTAGAGGTGGATTCGCATTGGAATCCGGGTGCAAACGAATGCTATGTTGGGGATACGCGTCCGTGAATCTTGATTGACCAAGGGGCCGTTGATGAATATGGGGTGGACGGCCCTTGGAAGGGTCCTCGGCGTACATGTCGAGGAGCGAGTCCTCGTCATAATGGCCGTTGAAACCGGGAATGGTGGGAGCCAGGGCGCCAGCAGGTCGTGCGGAGGGCTTACGGGACAGACTATCACGGGTGTCGTCGGCCCCTGGACTATTTCCGTCACCGTGTGTGGGGACGGCGGGGACTGGCTTGTAAATGTTCGGGGAGACGTCTGGTTGGGGAGTGACGATCGGTTTTCCAGGAGAGGTTGCCGATCCAGTCGAGCCGCGACTGCCTAAGAAGCTAGGGGGTTGTGGTGGTAGTTGACGACGACTGTGAACGAAAGTATGAAGAAAAGAAAAGAAATAGCGGAGAATGGGCAGACCCGTCAATGTTTGCTGTTCCTGGGCGAGAAGGACTGCGCACTGTTTGAGGGACTTCGGTGACGTAAGAATCGGTGGGACTGGAGACTGGGGGAGGAGCTGCGCCAGGCGGGAGAGGCAGTGGGCGTAGCCTTCTTTGAGAAGTCGGAGAAACAGCGGACTCGAGGTTGAGACGGGCTTCAGGGAAATGGGATGGTGGTTCTGATAAGGTAGATGAGAAGCCGTGCATGCAAAACTCGAAAGGAGGGTACGTACGAGGAGGGCGAGGGGGAGAATGTCTCGCCGTGGGTGCAGGGAAAGCAGCCGAATCCAGATCTGGGCGGAGAGTGCTGGAAAGACGTTCTCGTTCTCTCGCAGTGAGAGAAACAGCGCTGGGGGACGAGCGTTCTGTTGGGGAGGTCGATTCCTCGCCAAAGATGCGCCAGACTTCGTCGTAGAGATGCTGAAGGTCCTCGTCATCCGGAGGAGGAGGTCTAGGATTGGTACGGTGGAGAGCAGACATGACGATCCCGACCAAGTCGGCGTTCGAGGAGAAGTCGAGCTCAAGGGTTATTAGCACCCCAAATCCAGCACTAATTCACACCAATCCACACGAATACTTTACTACGCTCAAACAAACTAAATAGCGGGTCTGTGCACTCCTCTGTTGCCATGAACACCATACTCTTAGACTAGACTAACAAACGGGCAGGATTTCCTTTTCTGTACACCAAAGCGAAAAAATAATCGCAAGGGGATAGCTCCATCACGCCGTCGTTTCGTCGTCCTTGATCGGCACATGGCAAGGATCCCGAAGGTAACCTCCTCTGTGCACGACATCAGCGCCGAGAAACCACCCTTTGGTTCCAGGTGTGCATCGATCCGCATCTTCGTAGCATATATGCGCCTAACACACGGTCAGATTCTTATCAGAAGACGCCGACGTATGGTCCCAAAATGCTTGGGATCATGTCCCTCCCCCCGATGACCAGGCAGACAACATCGCCTCTTCTATCAGGAGACAGCGACTCGCTCCTGTTCCTAGTGAAGATAAAGATAAATACAACGCCAAGCCTGCCAAATACTGGTAAGCTTGTTGGGCCATCAGCACAGATGTCGTGTCGTAACCTGACTGAGCGCGATTAGGGACAACTTTTACAAGACCAACGCAGACAACTTTTTCCGTGACAGAAAATGGTATAATCCTCTGCATGATCGACTACTCTGGCCTCACTCGCACATAGGCTGCATCACGAATTCCCGGACCTTTTATCCGCTGCCGAGTCCGGGGTATGTGACCGCCTTGATTGTCGCTCGTACCTGTATCAATCCAATCAGGCAGGAGAAATCACCATCTGTGAAATTGGCTGTGGTGAGCGTTGATTTACGCGCATTCATCAGTGTTTTCTCTAAACAGCTCAGTCAAGGTGCTGGAAATGCCGCGTTTCCCTTACTTGCCGCGAACCAGAATTCTCAACTCACCATCCGTGCATTCGACTATTCTTCACATGCAGTCAAGCTGGTCCAGGCATTTTTATTTCTCGTGTTTGCGAATTCCAACGAGAAAATGACATGTGTGCCTGCAGAATAATCCTCTATACAACAACCCACCCACTGGTTCGATACAAGCTGCCGTATGGGATCTGACCTCTGAGAATACACTTCCACCTGGCGTCCAACCAGAAACCGTTGATATTGTCCTTTGTGTCTTTGTCCTAAGCGCCCTACACCCCAACGAGTGGGGAAAGGCGATTTCCAACATCCACTGCGTATGTGACACACCACATCTGTCCACTCCATAGTCTCATCGATCCGCAGATGCTAAAACCAGGCGGTATCGTCCTCGTCCGTGACTACGGACGATACGATCTCACACAACTACGCTTCAAGTCTGGCAGAATGCTCGAGGACAATCTTTACATACGTGGCGATAAGACGCGCGTATACTTTTTTGAGTTGGGTAGGTGCTCGTGTCCACTGTTTTCTACTGCATATCAACGCCAAGATGTCCACCGAAAGATGAATTAGCTTTGATGTTCACCGGCTCTCGAACGTCACCGTCGCAAATTACAGTGCGAACCACAGAAGAGGTGGCGGAATCTCGAGAACGAGACGAAGCCGGCGGCAGGGATGACATTCCGGGCTCACCATCTCACACACCAACACACCACGACGCTGCCTCTCCCATCCCTTTCCAAGACTTGTCGCTAACCGATCAATCAATTTATTTACTCGACGATTCAACTTCAATGACCTCGCAAGCTACCATCCACCCCAATCTCCTGAGTCCTTGCCCACCCCATCATCTGTTTACTATCGAGCAGTTAGGTGTGGATCGGAGGTTGCTCGTGAACAGGAAGAGGCAATTAAAGATGTATAGGGTGTGGATGCAGGGCAAATTCAAAAAATCGCCCTCGTCACTTACACGCACCTCACAGCCCCCGTGACAGAGTTTGTCAGCATACTAAGTTGTACATCCCTACACTGGCATCCTATCTATGACAATTCGTTTGTCATAGATACATTAATAATAATGTAACAGTGGATTGCTTGATGGTATCATCGCGATCAAGGATGATTTTCGCTAGGTAAAAACGGTCGCATCACCCTAAGCGTCCTAACTACAAAAACCTGTGTCAGCGAGCCAGGGAGCCTCGAATCTGTGTGCACAGCGCAGGTAGCCTAAAAAGGATATGTAATGAGTACTAGTAGTTGGGCTGTGCTCTAAGTACGTTGTTGCAGTCTGAGTGCTTTTCAAACTGAATTTTTTAGGCCCTGACGATGAAATCCTCATTTCCAAGCGTTCATTACCATGTATCCATGAAATGCCACTAACCGACAACACGCGCATATTGCGCGCCGGTATCCAAACGAACCGAAGATCAATGCATTTGCCAACATAGATGAGCTGAAAGTTTGCTGAACGCGCCCTGATAACTGGGAAAGAGAACTTCAGTCGCATTCATCGGAATTTGGGTAAATTGTCCAGAGCGAAAGCCCAGTATGATCACCTCTAGGTAGGTCATAATTTTCATGGACTTTTCTGGATAAGAAATGAAAACTTTTAGCTTTTTATTACATTATGCTAACCAGGTGGGGAGGGGGGGAGCAGAAGCTGAGATTAGCTGATGGTTTCAACCTCGGATCCGATGTTTGATCACGAACCCTCTTAGTAGTAGACCGGATCCATAAACATACAATGTACTGGGAACATTTGCGAGGATTCAAGCAAGCTCTGCAATCCCGACCTGTAACGTACTGTAGTCGAACATGCTGTATTGTATACGCATTCCAGGAAAGGCATCCCAATGCTCCAATATGCTAGACCATAGTCAGACGGGTCGCGAATGTGAGTTCAGGAAACAAAGACATCTCACGGAAAGGCTCGCGCCGAGCGACGACAGCACTGAAGAAATCAGGAGATTCGTACCAAATTCGCCCAATGTTGAGGACATCGGGAAATATTTCAAACGTCGTGCCACTGAAGGTAAGACTAATTGTTGGGAAAGATTCGCACGGCACTACATGACCGTGACGTGAATAAAAAATCTGAAAGGGCACCGAACGGAACTTACTGTGGTAGAAACCATACCCATCATGTTCCACGACTTTACCGCCAAGGGGTCTGTACAATTCTGCAACCTGGTTCCAATCCCCAAAGATGAAGCTTGCACCAGTGTCGAAAATAACGGCCATGTTTTTAAGGACTTTGATACCATTAACACGAACATCATCCATGTCCACCTGCCAGAGTCCCTGCATGAACGCCAATTGCCAGTAACATGCATTTCTATTTATCATTTTAACTCACAGTAGCGGTTAGTACACTTGTATACGCAATGTTACCTTGATATAGCATACTGTTTGTGTAGACGAGTGTAAGTCTCAGTAGACTGTGGTTAGAGTCAACTGTATATGTCTGAATCCTTTATGGAGTCGGCTATACCTCGATCACACACGGTATCGAGAGCTTCATCTATCACCGGTGTTAAACGTACTAATCCTATCCTCACTTCAAACACGCTGCCTCCGCCCCAGTCACGTGTTGCTTCCAACATGGAAGAATTCCATGCCATGATGTGCGTGTGGACTATCGACTACGCAGACAATCCATTGATCGCTGGACCTCCTCCTGTTCTTCGTCATCCCCCTCCCATTGTATCGCCCAAGCCTACATGACCTCGTCCCGCTACGTCCCCTTTTAGGGTTCGTATCCCACAACAATCTCCGTCCCCCATGCCTACTATTACGTGAGGAGTTGGTGCTTCTATGTGTTAGAATTAGTGATGGTAATTAAGTTACTACACTAATCATCGACCTAGACACACATACAAGTGTCTATAGGGCAGCGCTTGATAGTAACATTAAGTGTTACTCGAGTTACATTAGGCTAATAAGCCTTATCTAGTATATCTATGCTAATAGCATTAGTAAATGTACCAGTACTGCACTATATGAAGCAGGTACTGAGAAGCGCTATCTAAGGCACATCTGACCTGCCCTAAACAAGGGATCAATACACTGATCTCGCTTTGATAACCCAATTAGGAGACTATAACTACCGATCATTAAATCAATCTTCCTATTGGTAATGTGTCAAGTTACATGTGTAGATCTTTGACACATTGTTATCTACCATATGTCGATGTCATTCTGACACTGTTACTTACTCATCTTTCATCTTATCATTTGATATTTAGATAGAGATTCATATGCTACTGGTCACTCTTTGTTTCAGCTTATTCATATGCTGATTCTTATCTTTTATCTAGAGAGCTAAATCTTCGACCATACATTCTCTCTTTATCCATTCTATACACATAGATAAATAGTATACATGTAGTATATAAGGGCTCGAAGATAGCCCTGATAAATCTAAGCAGTTCTACTGTTATATTTCTACCTGCTTCGTTAAGCAATCTCCTCAAATTACCGGTGAGTTCTCCACCGAGTCTTTCCCTCGTTGCATACTGCGCCCAGAGAGATTCCCAAATCTCTTTAAACGCCTCACCCCCATCGCGTCCCACGTAACCATGCAAGCGCAGGTTGGATTTATCGGATCTCCGCTCTCCACCATTCGGAGTGAACTCCGTGGCGCCCTCTCTGTCGCCTTGTATCAACTTGGCATGGGAGAATTCTTACAGGACCTAGACAGATACCTCGCGGAGCTGCGTCATCAACAACACATCCCATCCCCCCATCCCCCATCTGCATCATCCTCTCCTTTAGGAACTGAGGAAATCAATGCCCTAGACCGAGCCGAAGTCCACTGGACTGGTAACAACGGAGAGACCCCTGTTCCCTGCACCCATCCTCGTTACCACAAAGCCTGTTATCACTGCCACCGTCTTGGCCATCTACATGTGGATTGCCCCTTCTACCAATGTCCCACCTGTCTACGATGGCGACCTGGTCACCCTCAAACCTGCTGCCCATTAAGACGTCCTCCTGGCATCCCATCCCCAGCTTCCTCCCCACAGTCCTCTCGATCTTCACGATCCAGCTGCTCTTCTTGACACTCTAACCATATACGTCCTGTTCCTCCTTCCCGCCAATGCCGCTCCCCATCTGCAGATGATACCTTGGTCGACAACGACCTCTGGGATGACACCGCTTATGCCAACGTCACTGGTTCCCCTGGCCCCTCTTACGGAAACTTCTAGTCCTTCACTGGTAGCTTGGATTTAGTAGGGGGGTGATGTTATGATTCATTGATTTTTTTCTTTTCTTTCACTCGTTCTCACTACGGACTACCAAGTCACTGTGTTCGAACCATGCTCTGACCTTTCTTTTCTTCGATGACTAATATACCCATTACTCATCTACCTTAGTCATCTATTCCCACATGACTCATCCGCGGTCAACATGACTCATCATGACTCATCTTATTTGTAACCATTACTCACCCGCAGTCATTCTGACTCAGCTTCTGTGCTGCGGATTACTCATCTTCCTTCCACCATGTTTCATGGTGTTCCATCCGCTTATTCAGACTCCGCCCATTGTACTATATAAACCCCACCATACATTCTGTATTCCCTAAGCTAGATCTCCTCTGTACTTCACTGTACTTCGTCCCCTGCAATCTAGCCCTTCCTTGACAACCCTT
>JBBPME010000188.1:0-41268 GCA_038090155.1 Rossbeevera pachydermis
TGCTTTTGTGTAACATTTAGTCATCCACAGCTTCTCACTGCTTCTTACTGCGGATTACCTACTCATTCCATAACATTCCATAGTATTCTATGGCACCACTTTTTACTAACCAATCATGGTCATTCTTATTGTTCTTCCTTTCACTTATAAGCAGCTCGATGTTGCTCTTAGTATCTTTAACCTTGACCTCCTCGAATATCCCCTAGATACATCTTGGAATATATCCCTTGTTCTTGAAACTCTTTGTGTGACCTCGTCCTGCACTTGAAAGGATGCTTCAACCTCTGAGCTTTTAACCCAGCTTCATAGGTTGTCTTTGTCGCTCTCAGCACTCAGTCTTTGATCCCTCAACTCTCAAAGAACCTTGTTGTCTTGATCCCTTCGATCCTCAAGACTCCCTTAGTCTCCCTGGTCCTTAGTCATCTTGATCCCTTACTCCTCAAGACCCCCTTGCTTGTACCTTTCGTTCCAAGACCTTCTTCTTGAGGCTACACCCGTTCCTACCCGGACCAAGTGTAACAGGAGCAAAGTATATATTCACCAAGACATATCTAGGGGATACTCGAGGAGGTCAAGGTTAGAGAAAACTAGGAATGATGTCAAGTCATTTATAAATAGGAAAAAGGAACAATAAGAAGGGCAGTGGTTGGTCAACTAAAGTGGCACCATAGAACGCTATGGAAATCCACAGCGTGAATGATAGGAAGCTGTGGAAGACTAAGTATACATTGAAGTGACAAGAGAAGGAGAAACATATGGATAGGAAAAGTGGTAAGAAAGAAAAAGAACAAAGGGGTCACTATGAATCGTAACAGACAGCATTCCATGTGCCATTGGCAAGCTGCATTGCTTTGAGTTGATCGATCTCATAGATTAGTGATGGTGTGGTGCCAGCTTCATACAAGTCAATTGTGCAGTCAAAAAATTGTGCTCAATAGGAGGCCTTGAAGCAGTGAATGATACCCTGGTCATTTGGTTGAATGTGAGCTGTGAGATTTGGCGCAAAATTGATGATGTGAATGTTAGTCAATGAGTTGGGAACAACATGTCCTAAGAAATTATGCTGAAAGAGTAAAATCTTTCAACCACTGTTCTGAAGCTGTTCATCCCATTTCAACAGCCACTCCTGGTAGATACATGACATCATCCAGGCATTCTTGTTGCTCTCATAGTGAAAACCAAGCTGAGCACCACTTTTATTTTTAAAGGCACAAGGTTTTTCTGCTTTTCCAATGATGAGTGGGGTCAGCTTCTGTGAACCATTGGCATTTGTAACAAATGTTGTGATTCTAGCAGTTGTCACTAGATTAAGGACCTACAGTGCCTATATTTTCACTTAGTTTTGACAAGTCCAGAGTGCCTTAAATGTAGTATAAGTGCTCAGTCCTTTATCTTATCTTATCACAGCCTTGATTACCTAATATGACATCAGATGACATCATAGTCTAGACCACCTCGTTGTAATCGTCAGGCAGTACTTCTCTTCCATTCCACACTGCCTTGCCTCACCTTAGACATATGTAGACATAGCCTTAGTATAGCCTCATCAGACACAGCTTGGTCTGTGCGCATGTATCAGTAGTATAAATACTTGAATGCAGCAATGGAACAAGCCAGTCTTGTTCTCATTGGAATTTGTTATGATCCATTGTTTCTTTTCTTCACTTCTCAGTTCTCACTCCGGACTACTGAGTCTCTACGTTTGAACCTCACCTGGGCCATTCTTTCTCTTGCTCTCCTGAGCTTCCCTTGCACTTCCCCTTGTTCCCATTGTTACCCCTTGCCCTATTGTGCCACTTGCCTCTAGGCCCTTTACCCTTTGCTCTTTACCCTTTACCCTTACCCTTTGCCTCTTTAGTCATCCGCAGTCTTCATGACTCATCCACAACTGTGGATTACTCATACCCCTTTACTCATCACTCTTTAGTCATCCACAGTCTTCATGACTCATTCCATACTGCGGATTACTCATCTCTCTTATTCATGCTTACTTACTCTGCTTCGTTACTCTGCTTAGTGTACCCTTACTCATCCACAGTCTTCATGACTCATTCATACTGTGGCTGACATATTCCCTTTGGTCATGTTCCATGACCTTCTATTCCCTTAGTATATAAACCCTAGACACTCATCCTTGTACACTAAGCTAGAGCTACTCGATACTCTCAATCCATCTGCTCTTAGCCCACTCCCTGAGCATGTGCTCCATAATCCTTCGTCATCCAAGGCCTTCCCCTTCAGACTCCTTAGTCAAAGCCCTTGTGTTACGCTTCATGGTGAAGCTCTCAAGGCACCCTTAGTCCTTCATTGTCCCTAGGCCTCCCCCTTCAGACTCCTTAGCCAAATCCTCTTGTTATGCTTTGTGGTGAAGCTCTGGAGGTATCCTTAGTCCTTCGTCATCCTCAGGTGTTTACCTTTGGACTCCTAGCCCTTCATCCCCAGTACCCATTGAGTCTACGACTGACCCTACCTGGGCCAGTCGTAAAAGAATTCCCTTTCAACAACCCTTGTTCCTAGTTATCAAGTTTGAGTGAAACAGCACCTAGTGTTGCAAGGTTGCCTTCAACAAAAAGATATGTGAGCCAGTTCTTTTTCCCTTTTCTGCCTGAAAGTTGCTTGTTGGCTAATCCACAATCAGGTGGCATACTTATTAATTTAATTAGCATTGAGAAAATGTAGAATAAAAGCAAACATATGCATAGAACAAAACCAGTCTCATTAGCATTGAAGATATCTCGCAGCTCATAACTATGATTTTGAATAATCTCCTAAATATGAAGTCATTCCTTTTCAACAATGTCAGATGCAGCAGAGGCAGCCTCACCATGCTGTTTTACTCCTTTTACCCCATGCTGCAGCTTGAATTGGGTGAGCCAGCCATCACTCAGACTAAGCTGTTTGTCCTCAGAGACACCAACATGATCAGCAAATGTTTTCCACTTTTGACAGAGGACTTTGCCAGTGATAAGGACATTGTCTTCCATTGCTTTTATGACCCAAATGTTGAGCATTTCAGTGACTTCTGGATGCTGGGTTTGGCAAACCCTTTTGGCCGAGCACAGAAACAAAGGGAAGTGAAAGAGAATGATGGGAAACAATGGGAAGCAATGGGAAGCAATGGGAAGCAAATGAGAGTAGCAGGAGATAAAGAGAAACAAAGGGAAACAAGAGGAACAACAGGGAACTATAGGAGAAGAAGAGAGAAAGAGAAAGAATAGTCCAGGCATGGTTCAAACATAGCGACTCGGTAGTCTGGAGTAAGAACAAAGAAGAAAAGAAATAATGGATCATAACAGGAGTGATGGATCTCATGATGGTTGTGGTTGCAAACAAAGATGCATGTGAACTATTTTAAACTCAGACATGATGCTAATATGTGTATCTTTGTTTGTATGATCAAATATAATCACATAACACTTGATTTCAGTGTGCTCAGTGAAAGGTGCAAAACTATTACAATGTTATTGCTGTTTTGAAATGGATGTATCTTGGGAGCGTGTGAACTAAATCACATGACCCTGGGGAGAGTTTTGTAGCCAAGGGTATGTACTTTATTTGTTCCCACCAAAGAACAGTGAAATTCCCACGAGTGATTGTGGGGCACTGTGCGCCCCAGTTTGGAGTTAGGCATTGCAATAGTTTTGCACCTCACTGTATATTGGGTGCAGTGAATGGATCAGCCTCATCATCAAAGTCGAACAGATCGTCACCATCACTGTCGGTATCATATTGGTCAGGCATGCTATTCATCTGATCTGATCAGTCACTCCAAATTTCTCAGCATTAAGTTATCAGTTCATCACACAAATACAAAATAAATATTTAATGATAAACCAGTAAACATACCTACTTTGGGAGCTTAGTAATGGAAGCGTGACTCGATGCAATAGTTGCCGGGTAAATGTCCCCAGTTATAGGAAGCATTTGCTTCCCATGCTTACTCAAATTTCCTATAACGGCTCGAGACTAAGTATCTCTGAATCAGACACAATTTGAAACTCGCATCAAGGGTGAATGTGTCATGGGTCGTCAAGGCCTCGAGGAGGAGAGGGGGAGTTAGCGACTCTTTCTCAAGTGCACTTGATGTTCCGGACGATAGTCCGGTGGACCGACGATGTTCGGGCGTTCCGAGTCAGTATCTCCGCGATGTCACGGGGGCTGATTGGTTACTGCATAGTACTCCCGAAGATCTGTCGTCGTAACCAAATGAACGGGGGATCATTGCCAACTTGAGGCCATTGTGGTAGCCAGCCTCATGTCGCCTCTTTGAATCGAATGCTCCGTGCCGAATCTGCCGACCCATTCGATCCGATTATCAACAGGCGCAATTGTTACTACAAGCTCAGATTACCATTCTAATTGTTCTCTTCCGTCCTAGTTTCACATTGATCGAGATCCTTGGAATGGAAGCGCTCTGACGTTGTACGCTCGTCATGCATTGATTCGGAGAGCTCCACAATTATGAGTGACTTGGCAGTGAACCCGAACCGATCTTATCAACTGTACTGACTCCCAGACCAAGACTCTATGGGATTACCTGAGACGTCTCATTTCAAAAATGTCAACTGCCTAGCGTAACATCGGTCGAATACATGTACATATCGTATGCAGCTAACAGAGACATGGCATGTCAGAAAAAAATACATGCGAATGAGGAGAAAAAAGAAAATTTACACAAACTGACAATTGAACAACAATCGCAAGCACCACAACATCCCATCGCAGTCAACTGACCAAAGTGCCCATCAGGTACATATCATGCATCACGCGTCATATACCACTCGTGCGCCCACCCAAGGATACGGATAGTTGTGCTGATAAAAGTTCCGCACCGTCCGCCGCCCAGCGATGCGCGGAATCGTCACATATGATCCGCCGAGCACGACTTGGTGCTTCCCGTCGAAAAAGTCGGTTGAATACCCGGGGAAATGTGTAGTCGGGAATAGACCCTCGTGATCACTGAAGAGGGTTGAAGTCCATTCCCAGACGCCGCCGTTGGTGCCTTTACCCCCGCGTTCGTCAAGACCTGCCGTAGCACTGACTCAAGCGTAGACAGAGATAATGCGAATACTCTCATGAGCGAGGAGGATATGGATGGCAAATGGACCGACACTCACGGAGTGGGATGCCAGTTCCTGAACCCAACGTTTGCACCACTTTCGTAGTCAACGTTGTAAGTGTCGAGGAAGAGACGTAGCTCAGGTTCCGTCGGAAGTCGTCCACCCTTTGATTTGGCGTACGTCAACAAACCATCGTACGACGTCAGGACCGGCCAATGCTTTGCAAATTTCATCGGTATAGGCCCATACAGAGTGCGAACCTATCGGAAATGAGCACGGTGAAAGGTCAGCGGATCCGACAAAGAAACTAACCTCGAAACCTTCCTCGCACGGTACCCAGCTTGGTGGGAGACCAACCTGCGTCTTTCCACCTGCATTCCAATACACGAGATACTCTTCATTGGTGACTGGCCGCCATTCCATGCGCACCTGGCCCACCTCGACCTGCCTTGCGGGGCTCTCATTGTCCCATCCAAATGCGTGTCCATCCACCTGATAAGTGACCTCATGTTTTAGGTCATCCCCCTCACCGTCTTCGTGTCCAAGCGTAATTGTCATAGGTCCAACAGTAGCAGTAGGAGTGCTCGGTGCACGCACGCCGGCATCCCACGCAGCTGCCAGCTCAGACCAGGGTGGAGGGGCAAAGCCAGGGGGAGGAAGCGTCCCCGCACCTGCGCGCTGGATGAGCATGTACAATAGCGTCTGGAAAAGCACAGCATTATCAGCGCGGACCTCATGACAGAAAGGGGATGATGGTGAACGGCCCGACATACCTCGACGTGCCAACCCTCGTGCTCTAGCGTCATTGCCAGCATCCGAGCGACATGTCTGTTGAGCCTCCGTCGTCCAGCTGCGACGTCACCATACAGCCGCACCAGACGTGCGCGCACGCGGTCGCGGAATGCAAGAATGCTTCCCAATGTTGGCCAATCTTCGACCTTGTCAGGAACTTCGGAGTGACGCTGTCCGGTTACCCGCGGGTCAATGAAAAAGAGTAAAAATGAGAAGAGAAGACCTACGTGACAGTGCTCAGGGTCATCTACATGAGGATCGATGCCGCGCTATAGCATAACGCCATGTTATTATCATGGCCAGGCAGCGCACCCACGTTCTATGACCTACCTCGAAGATCAACGTAAAGTGTTTGGGTTCAGTGTTTGGCTCGTCCAGTGCCTTGCTCATTAACATGTCCAAGAAGCTAAAAGGCTTGCATGAGCACCCAGCACAGTCAACTAATAGTTTGCCCTCACGTTGGAATATGACCAATGTAGAATAGACATTTGTGCCGCAAGTCGATGGGCTTCTGGTGCAGCATTTCGGGGGGGATCATGCCAAGCGTCACGAGATCCCAAGCCGCCCACAATGCACGCCAATCATCCAGGGTAGGCACGCCAAACGGGACAAGCGAAGGCAGTGGGGGAAAGGATACTTGGGGACGCTCGAGAAGGTAGAGTGTGCTGTAGTCCCCACCCACTGTAGGCGAAGACAGGGTTTTTGTACCAGAAGAGACAGAAAAGATGACACGAAGGCCACTCAAGGAAAAGATGTTTAACGCTTTCTCAGGTGACGTCTAGATTCGCATGCGAATCAATATCAATATGAATGTCATTTTCCCGCGTAAGACCCACCAGAACGACTTCCTTTTCATGCGAGTTGAAAAATTCGTCGATCGAAGACACCTCCCCAAGTGGAATAGGTGCACTGTCGACGAGGTAAAATGCGCCACCTAAGAATGAAGCTTAGTTCAGAACAACATGAGAGCGACATCCTCTAATTTACCTTCCGGAACCTTGACCCACTGCCTGTCTGCTACGCAAGCATCGGGTATGGCCTCTCCGAGGCGGTGCACGGCAGCTCGTAAATCATTGGAGTCAAACGGACCTCCATGGGCAACGGACAACAAGAGCCTGTCCCCATAACCCTTTTCAAGTGTAGACGTCAAGGTTTTGAGGCGGGAGCCATCAATGAAGTGCGGAGGTAGGAGAAAAAGCTTAGATGGAACGAACTCAGAACTTGGAGTGCTGATTCCTGATCGCTCAGAATCAGAGTAACTGGAGGTATAGGAGATGGAGGGCGCAGACATGCTCAAATGGCTCACAATAAACTTGAGATGGTTGGGCAAAAAAATGCGAATTTATAGACGAGGGATACAAACACGTACACTAAGAGTGCAAACAACAACATCACAAGGTGCCGGCATGTCATGTCCATAATGCTGGGGAGGGGAGTAACCGGTGGGCCAAAAGAGGTGCTCGTGTCTTGATCTACCACTTTTGGCCCACCGGTTACTGTTCAAATGATGTTTATAGAAGTGATGATGGCAACAAAACAGCTGAAACGTAAAAAGTAAGCACGAATCTAGAGTTACCACATGGGGTCAAGGCGGGCTGGGCGTCGGGAAGAGTCGGCTCAGTGATCATGAGGATAATCGGGGTTTCAATCTCATACAGCGACGGCGTAGAGGCAACACGGGGGGGGGCGAGAATGGCCACGGATATCGGTAAAAATAGACAGTGCGAACCCGGGAGACGAGCGAGCGCGCCCGATACAATGGGTAGTTCCATGGGACACGATTTTGTGAGAGAGACGATAGTGAGACAGAGAGAAGGGAATAAGATAAGTCTTGCCACTTTTCTTTATATTGTTTTTGGGGATGGCGTGCTATGATGTGCTATGGCGTGCTTGCTTCGCATCACGTGCAGTGTGAAAGTTCCCATGCCAATTCCCATCCATGTGACATTCTAATCCTGTAATACTACAATTTCTCTCGTGTTGTTACCTCTAACTTACACATTCCCCCCACTTAAGCACCGGCTTCTGTCTTGTTCTGAACCTGCTCCTTTCTCGCCTTTTCGACCTGTTCTTGGACGTACTCGATTGACTTGAAGTACTTGACCGTTTTGACGTGAAGTTCTGCGGCGAGGTCAAAAATATCCCCATCAGCTCGATCTAACATACCTGCGGTGGCATCCTCGTCAACGACGATCAACGCCCAAGGGTGCAGTTGAAGTGCGGAGAGCGTCCACTGCCGTGTCGTTCAGCATCGACGCGCGCAAATGGAAAAGGAAGAGGAAAGGCTCACCAAATGGTTCACTCCCTCCTCTAGTCAACACAAACAAATTCAACAACAAGGTCAGAGACACACTTGGCACTGACAACGACGCGTACCAATCGCTTTGCTCAGTGCAAGAGCCTTGCGTAAGCCACTGACAACCACAACAACCTCGCGGGAGTCCAGGACCGTCTGGACACCAACGGTGAGCGCCATGCGGGGTACCTGGGAGATATCATTATCAAAGAAGCGTGCATTGGCGAGAATGGTGTCGTATGCGAGGGTCTTGATGCGGGTGCGGGACGCGAGTGATGAACCTGTGAGTGGAGGCGATAAGGTGGCGACGTCATTACGTCATTCGAGGGTTGGGACAGACCGGGTTCGTTAAACGCTATGTGACCGTCTTCGCCGATACCGCCGAGGAAGAGCTCGATACCACCGTACGACTTGATGGCAGCTTCATATGCGTCACATTCCGCGACGAGATCGGGCGCATTACCATCGAGTATATGCACTTGCGAGGGCGGTATGTCGACTTGAAGTTGAAAACGTAAGGGCGTGGACGATACTAACAGGGGGATAAACGAACTGTGTGAAAAGAACTCCCGGAACATGAACGTGTGGTAGGACTCGGAGTGATCCCTAGGCAGGCCGACATATTCGTCCATGTTGAACGTGACGACATGCTTGAAGCTGTAAATCACGTCATCGACGCTGCCGAAAGATAAGATGAACAACACACGAGAGCTTTCCGTCCTTGACAAGGGTGACGAGCCTCTTGTAGGTGGGGATTGGGGATGAACCGGTCGGGAGACCGAGGACAAATGGTCTGTCTGCAGTTGGTGCAAAATCGTTTATGCTGCAGATGGCATGAGAATGAGAGAGCATAAATATTACAGGTACTTGGAGACGCAGACCGCTTCGCAATGTAAGTAGCGATGTACTCGCCGACGGCAGCAGGGTCATCTCGAATGATGAGACCTAGACAACATTGTCAGACGCGTTCTGGGCAGACTCAACGTTGCTCACGCATGGCAATCGAAAGGTGAAAGATAAAGCGACGTGTGTACGCTGATCCTAATATCCCGAACGAGTGCCTCCATCCACGCACGCTCATACTCCGATTGGCTGGAACACGCATGGTCCATTTACATTTCCGGATGGACACGTCACATCCATGCAGTGTATGTTCTCTTCCTTGTCGCTGAGTGGCAATATCACTTCCGATAAGTGTTATTCGAGCCCCCTTGCGAATACAACGACACAGTCTTTGTTTCGATGTTGGACTAAGGCGTAGACGAGGAGGATCTGTTCGCGCATGCTGCTGCAAGCTCGAGCCAATGCAGTCGATGCAATCTGCAATTGGCGTATCTGCGTCTCAGGTCTCTCGCAATAGATAATCACATGCGTTGGTGGCATGTGGGCGTAACTGTGTCTTGCAATTGGAGCATGTGGCACCACCAGACTGCGCTGACATCCGCCATGTTAGGAGGGACGATTGACCGGTCTGGCTGAAATTTATGTCCTACATTAGAGATCGTAGCTAACTGTTTACAGCAACGGAGCTCATCAAGTGAACATCCTCGCTGTATCTTCGCTGCTGCAAGACCTGCGCCCCATCTGAATGCAACATTTCATCAGTTGAACGACCCTTTGACGAATAGGCTCAGGCACAGAATACGGCTGAAGGTTTGGCCACTGTCTTATTGTTCTCGCCAAACTAATATGGTTCCCAATCAGGCGGCCGATAACATCCTCAGCGGCTGGGTATTGTGTGCAGTAGTGAAGGTCGTCCGCGCTGTAGCATGAATAATTACAAGTTTACACCGCCGGCCTGCGATAGAAACAACAATACCGACCACCATCACGGGCATTTGTATTATTTCGGCTCCGATTGAGATCTCGGATGCACATAGTAATACTTTCTGGGGTGACATGATCACCACAGGCCATAAAAATTACGACAAGGGAAATTGAAAGGCGCGGCCCATTTGTCAGAGAGACAGACGACAAGCTGGGACTCGGATTCGAAGCGTCGTGAATACGGCCCAACTAGCCTGTAAGGAGCTGAGTCCTATACTGTAACCCTCCAACAATTATCGTATGGCGGGCATGGCATACCAGTCAAGGAAACGAACGCGGTCCAACGCTTTCCGCAGTCTTTTGAACCCCGTTGCGACCACCAGTTCGGCTAAGGCCGGGTTCAGTGCAGTGGGGTGAAGCTTATGAAAGTCGATCGGAGAGGACGGCGACCAAGCAAGCATTCGAGGGCCTTCATTCAAGACACACAACTCTTCGTTTTGGTTAGCCCACCCGACCCTGCTTAGTTCCGACGCCATCGACTTCCATTTCATCTACACGCAGGCCCGATGCTGCCGGCTCCTTGAGATTGCCTTGCCGCGAGTGCTGCAACACCATAGCTCCGAGGACTGTCCCCCTCTTCTTCTTTTTTGGCTAAACATGATTTCAGCTCCCCTCAGAGTATGTAAATCGTGTCAGGTAAATACGTTTTGTGACCCCGCCCACAGCCGATTACACTGACGAGACCCAGATGCGAGCGAACGCATGGCACCCTTTACGGAATTACATTTATCTTCTTCAGGGTCACGTTCAGTTACCGCCGGTATGAGTCATGAATCATGATGTCTTTCACCCCTTCTAGATTGCGGTCTATAGCTAAAACCATACACTGGCACGAGCGTGAGTGACGTCTGACCTTGGATAGCCATTTCGATAGGCTGTGGTGTGGGTCCGTCCATCCCACGACCGCGGTCTTCTCTGATAGGCGCAATTCAGTTGCAGATTATATCGATGCGGCCCATCAGTGTTTTTTTTATTACTCAACCTCTGTTAAACGCACTCTCCCCCCAGTGGTTTCGTTACCCATTCGAATCAACAAATACCTCGCTGTTTCCACGCTCTACTATTTAATCACCCATCTTTTGTGTTTTCGAAGTTATTGTGCGTCACCTTGACCACGAATATGGCAACGTCGTGAGTCCCATTAACTGTCTCTCCACATAGGTGATTGATGTGGCGGGGCCGCAATATGACGACGATGTCGATGACAACGTTCTATCCGTTGACTGCGCAATATCAGGTACTTTAACGAGACAGGTCCGATCTACATGACGGAACATATCCAAGCCAAGGAGTTTGTCAACCTTGTCCGTGATCATGTAGTGGTGGCGGACGGCAACAGCCTCGATAGTCGCTCCGGGGCAGAAACGGCTTGGTTTGATTGGCAGAGGTTCCGTGCCGCTGTTGGGACCTTCCGAGGTAAGTGCCATCTCATTTTCCTCCTACAAGAAAGGGTAGCGCATGGCAGATGAGCTGCAAATTGAAACATCGTCGTTGATATCCTCGTTTTCTGTTTTCTAGCGTCACAACTCTCGACCGAACATGACATGATAACGATTACCCCATTAAATCCAGATTCCGATGCTGTAAGCATGTTTTCAACTCCCGCTGCTACGAAGACAACAGGCCGTCACGTGCCAGAAACCACCATCAAAGCGACCATTGACGCCCTCGTTTCCCGCTTTGCATCAACATTCACGAACGCCTTTATACCCGGTGCTGCGGATACAGACAAATGCAGCCAGACCTACTTCTTTGATACTCTACGAAAGAATCTCTATCACGCTTTCACGCATCACCTCGAAGCGAGCGACGCGCCCGAACGCTGTCTTAGCTTCCACGCATGTGCCTGTCTCGATGCAAACGCCCGCCCGCGATCTGCGTGGGAGTATAGACTTTTGTTCGTGCATTCGGCGGGTCGTTCTGAGGCCGTGCGGGCCTTGGTAATGACAGTAACGCTGGAGGGACGCTTTGAAGATCAGCGTAGCAGAGGAAAGAAAGGGGAAGGCCAAGAGGCATGGTATGGGGTAACCCTTGACTCGAGGGGCCCTTTCTCTGGAATGTTGAGTGCGATGCAGCTGATCGTCGGAGAAGGGTTTCGATGCCCTTGAAGCTGCACACCCCCCATGTGCTCGGATCTAGTCCATTTTGCGGCGACCTCTTTTAGGGGTGCCCCGCGGGGGTTGCTGCTGATGGGTTTGAGCGTCCGTACTGCGTAGAGGAAACCAACAAAACAAGGAAGCTTTTTGGTGTGTAGGCTTTTCGCGGTTACCTTCTTGGACAATAGTGTAGTGGGGTTTTTTTTTTCGTCTGTGTATGAGTAGCTTGTTCTTGGAGACTTATCAACTTATCCTAGGCCCTAGTAGGGTGCTTGGAAGAGCCTAGAATTATGATATGGGGATACCAGTAGTGGAATATCTAGTAGACTCAAATGAGCGTTAGAGAGATCGGTGATTGCCGTTTGGACTTGAAATTCTTTGACATCTTCCGGAATCGGATGGAAACCGTCACTGGAAACTACACATACTACAGTATATCTCTTTACTGTATTGTCATTCTTAAACCTTGGTCCTGCC
This sequence comes from Rossbeevera pachydermis, assembly GCA_038090155.1. NCBI lineage: Eukaryota > Fungi > Basidiomycota > Agaricomycetes > Boletales > Boletaceae > Leccinum > Leccinum pachyderme. The sequence continues at coordinate 12,549 of JBBPME010000188.1, forward strand.
AAGGCCTGTCATTGATAGCCAGTTGAAACCTCCACGGGCGCCGGTGACTCGGTTGGCGATCACACCTCAGTCGCAAGGCGCTTCTCAAGGATGTCTGAAATCCACTGCCATGGAAAGTAGTTGCCACATATATTCTCTCACCCAAGTAGTGCGACGGTCGATCACCCGGGAAGATTGACGGTTCGTTTCACCATTTGGGCTGACGAGTCTCTTTGTTTAAATGCAAAGATTTACTATAACACCGAAGGAACTGAACCTCCCCAAGCGTTTTGGCTGTTTCAAGTCTATCACAGGATGAAAGCCTTTCGTGCATAGTAATGCTGAGTCCCACTATTAAAGGGCGAATTTGGCCTGGATGTCAAATTCAACCCTGGGGGACTAATCACACTGTAACGTGAGTCGCGGCCGTGTCGCGTCTGAGGGCCAGATACGTTTCAACGATTTGCAACCTCTCGACAATATGAATATGTGTACAGTATTCATGTATACCTATCTCTCTCTGCCACATACTGTTTGGAACCTTGACGGTAGCTCACATCAGCTAAAAGTTCCGATCGATTTGCTGGCGCGTAGTATAAATATTCGTGCTAGCTGTGGCACCTTCTTTCGCCGGGGATTCATTCAAACATGTCTCAAAAATATGGTTTACTGTGAGTTCGTCTTACCATGTCATGGAGTAGTTCCTAATATCTCTTATTTTAGTTTTGGACCCATGCTGATCGGGGTGTTCTTGAACTGCATACTATATGGCGTGAGCACACACGGCTCTACGTTTGCTCTTGGAAGTAATGCTGAACCAAGAGGACATAGGCAATGACTGTGCAGGTGCGAAGTCTGTGCCACCGGACTAACAAACAAACACTAACTATTACACCTCCCTGACAGACCTTCATATATTTCCAAACATACAAGAGGTGAGATTCACTCAGAGGATCCTCTTTCTTAGAATTGAGGGGAAAAACATAGAGATAGATGGTGGTTGAAGATATTTGTGAGTTATTCCGCCTCAAATCGCGTTATACATGACCTAAATTTCGATTTATTAAGATATTTTATCTGCTAATTTGCGAAACATTGAACACGGCGTTCGATATCGGACTGATTTTTGAACCTCTCGTCATTCGCTATGGTATTCGTTTTTCATCTAAAATATGGGTGTGAATCTAATGGGGGTCGCACAGGCAGTCCCAAGGTGTTTGTATTTGCACCTATCAGTGAGATCCATCCCTCCGGCTTGAGTTTCGCCTTGACTTATATGAAACGCCAGTGTTGGCGGCAAGTAAGCGATTCAATTACTGTAGGACAAAGCCCATTGACTGAATACCCGAAGACCCGTTGGTGACAGTAAGTCTAATGGATTGGATTCCACATGTTCTAGCTTGTAAGCTAATGTGCTTATAATCAGGTGATGATCTCATTTCCGACACAGCTGTTCATCGCCTGGCGTGTCAGGGTCATGAGCGGGTCGAGCATCTTACCTTCCATCATCGGTTGTTTTGCCATTGCTTCCTTCGGTAAGTTGGATTATGTCCGTGACGGAAAGTCCTTATCTTATCCTCGATACAGTTGGTGGCTTTGCAACTACGGTTCTAGTCATTCGCATCAACATGGAATATTCTCGATTTCACGAAAATGCAGCTGCCGTGATCATCTGGCTAGCAGCCTCGGCTGTGGCAGATGTCATTATAACATGTTCACTAGTGGGTAGTCTGGTGAGTCATTTAGACAAATTTATTGGTCTCTTGCTCAATTTGATCAGATCCGCAAGCGTACGGGCTTTCCTGCGACAGATAGCATGGTTAACAAGATCATCCGAAGTAAGCTTTACTTCTTGTTAGAAAACTTCAAATATGTAACTCCACACAAAACAGTGACTATTCAGACCGGATTGATTACAGCCATGTTTGCTACTTTGGACGTGACATTATACCTATCGCTCAAAGTATGCTAACGAGTCCATTTTTTGTCAAGCACACATCTAACATCTCCTGGTATCTAGGGTGCGACATGGTGAGTATTTAATTTCATGATGTAGTATAGGATTTCCTGACCGCCGTCTTTTCTTCAGGAACTTTATTTTGGACTTTGCTTTATCAAAGTTATATTCGAACTCGCTTCTTTCCACTCTCAATTCCCGTGGGGGCTGGAAAGCTTCTTCAACGTTCCACGATAATATACTGTTCGGAAAAGGGAGCGGTGGTGAGACTACGTCAAGGAGCCGCCAACAGGTATTTCTGTTTGCCATCGATGGCTCTTCCCGCGTGACCTTGAATCTTTATAGATTGAGATGATGACCACTGTGCCCACCCATCTAGATTCCTCGGGGATCCATCACGCTTCGAATGATGTGCCCATGAAAGTTTTCGATTCGGGAGCCAGTGCATCTGATTCGGCCTCTGTGTCGAAATTTGTGGCGGTAGTCTAAAGCTTGTTCAACTTCTTCTTAAGTCTCCTGCGTTATATTACATCTATATCATCAATTTGTGTATATACTAACTTTATCCATAGCCATGAGCGAGGTGTAGAGCATTACGCTCCTACAAAACATATCCTTACACACCGTCAATGTCATGTGATTATTTCTCGCCCAGTGAGTGTTGTATGCCATTACATTGCCAGCAGTTTCTGGAAACTAAATGACAGTTGTCATAACGACTGACATACTCATTTGTTCCGAGACCTCGTCACTATTCAACCCTCGCAACCGACACTTGCTGTGGCATCAAGGACTTCCTTAACAACCGTAGTACGGGACAACCACTCAGTTGGCTAAATACAGGTATAGATACCAATACCAGTGGGTGCTAGGAACGCAGTGAATGTCATGAGACGCTAGAATCGGAGTTCGACCGCACGCTAGTCTAACATCCTATTTCCCTGGAAGTCCTGGACGTCTTGCCCGATATGGACCAGTTACTTTTCAGACTAAGTAGTAGGTAAGCTGCCGACTTTCAAGCTTTCAAGTACAGACTCATAACTGCTTACATACATATAAACAATGATCACTTGCACTTTCAGTATCGGGAACACCTCGACGTATACACCCGGTAATTGGAAGCGCGGAATCCGGACCCGGCGTCACCCTAGTAAAAGAGAAGTGAGCTCCGAGGAATTGGAATGTGAAATTGTGAAATGAAGGTAGAGCGTGGCAAGCGTAAGATGAACCATGCGGCGGGGACCAGCATTGCAAGGACGCACCAGTGCCGGCCGCTCGTGTCAGTAAGCCGACTCAGTCAGCCCCTCGGAAGGTGCACGATGTAAGATCTGACAGTTTCGTATTATGGATAATAGAATGTTCACGTTTCATCCCAGCATGGCCAATGAATGCACTCACGGATTTCATCTCCCATTCCACGCTTCCCAATTTACTAGTAGGGCGGCCGCCGCTTGCTATTTTGCCACCACTGTGGTGTTTAGTCAACATAACCCCTGTCGGATGATTTTCGCAGGCCCGTACGGCATCTATATCAAGTGGAATCAACAGCAGGGCGTAAGCATTCATCCTGAATCTCTTCCCATCTCAGGCTACAGCGTCCAGGCTTTGAAAGGACCACCAGCTCGTACAGTCCCTCAAAGTTACTGGGCTGTTCGGTTTAGTGCATTTTGTCAAGCATGGACATCGAACAGTTAGTAAACTCTGTTTATCGCTTGACTTGGATCGACAGTCGAGAGTGCACGTGGGTAGCCCTGTGACTGACTGAAGCGCTCGAACAGGTTCCGCCGTGCAGGCTATCAGGCGATAGATGATATCTGTGACTACCATTATTCCCTGCAGAACAAGCCTGTCACATCACAGGTAGAGCCTGGATATCTCAGACGAGCTCTCCCTTGTATGCTTCCGTTCATCATGTTTGTATGCGCGCCGACCTCATGCCAATTTCTCCAGCGAAAGTCCCTCAGACGGGTGACCCATTTGAGATGATCACACAGGACTATCACAAGCTCATTGTCCCAGGTATGCATCCACACTAGCCTTTTTTTCGTCATCTTAATCACCTCCTGGAAAATCCAAACGAAAAGGTTTGATGCACTGGCAGCATCCTCGCTTTTTTGCCTATTTTACCACAGCCAGCAGCTTTGAAGCTATCCTCGGGGAAATATACGCAACTGGTATCGGAACCAACCCCGGATTCAACGTGAGTCCCATTCCCATCTATATTTGATTTTATTCACACGATAGTTTCCCGTCTTCATTCCATTTTGTGATTTCATCGATTGGAAGTGGTCGGCCAGTCCAGCATGCACGGAACTGGAAACGGTCATGATGGATTGGGCGGCTAAACTACTGGGTCTCGACGCTGCATTTTACAATACTTCTGGAGTTGGAGGGGGCGTTATCCAGGTAATTATCCAGGTTGTATTTTCTCAGTGTTTGCTATCTCATACAGCATTCGTGTGCAAATAGACCACAGCGTCTGATTCGGCGGTTGTCAGCGCCGTTGCGGCTCGATCACGCTATCTGCGTCAGCACCCTAACGTATCTGTTGAAAAATTGGTATTGTATACAACGACGCAAACACATTCTTTGGGGAAAAAGGCAGGGTTGATCTTAGGTTTGAACGTGCGTGCTCTCGAGGTCAGGTCCGAAGACAATTATGCATTGCGTGGTACGACGCTCAAATGCGCGCTTGAAGAAGACATTCGCGATGGCTTGCATCCCTTTATGATCAGTAAGCAATATCAGGTGAAATAAAATATGCTATTCGTGATCAAGATGGTGTTGTAGTTGCCACGGTTGGTACCACGTCTTCATGCGCAATTGACCATCTTGGAGAAATCGGTGAGATCGGTAAGTCGCTATCATGTCCAGAAGAAAGGATTTGATCTGAGAGTAAGCTAGTTTCCACTGCACCTTCGCTATGGTTGCATGTGGATGCCGCATGGGGGGGAGTGGCCCTGGCGTGTCCGGAATACAGGGATATGTGTTTTCTTGAAGACATCAATACATATGCAGACTCGTTCTGCACAAACTTTCATAAGGTAATTTGCTTTATTTTATCTCCCATCTCTATCTTTCCACTTGTAAAATTGGAGAACAATGTTTGATAATTTACTTAATCCTGATCAACATTTTTACAGTGGGGACTTGTCAACTTTGATTGCTCCGCGTTGTGGGTACGGGACCGCAGAAACTTGACGGATGTATTGGATGTGACGCCTGAGTTTCTGCGATCGAAACACGGCGATGCTGGTATGTTCACACTTACGACATTACGAATTTCGGACGTCTTCTCACCCAGAGATCCTTCTCTGTTGATTATCAGGCACCGTGGTTGACTATCGTAACTGGCACTTGGGCCTGGGAAGGCGGTTCCGCTCCCTCAAGATCTGGTTTGTCCTGAGATCCTTCGGCGTGGAAGGGTTTCAGCACCATATACGCCGAGTGAGTCCATCCACTGTTTTTACGCTCGGAAATTCTATCCTAAATCTCTGTGGGGATGCAGACAATACAATGTAGCGAAACTTTTATTTCGCTTGTCAAGCAGTCCTCGTACTTTCGCCTTGTTACTCCGCCATGCTTTTGTTTGAGCGTATTCCGAATTGAACCTTCCAGTCCGACATCTGGGGCACGGTCCCTTGAACAACTCAATGGACTTAACCGAGCATTCCACACACGTTTGTCCGCAAGGAACGACGTCGCGTTTACCCAAACGGATTTGAATGGGATGATCTGTATTCGCTGCGCTATTGGGGCGGTACGCACAGGAGAAGCGGATGTCATCCAAGCATTCGAGGTTTTGTGCGAAGAGGCGGCTAACACGCTTGAGGATTGGGATTGGGATGTAGAGTGAAAGAGAAATGAAGGAAACAGGCTCCCCGACACTGTCATCCCGACAGTGACTCAATAGGGACCCTGGAATACATGTATCTTCATGGATTAGACTAAATCTGCAAAGAGGACAGATCTTGCATTTGATGTATCTTATCTTTTCGTGCGAGTGTCAGTCCTGCCCGATTCTAGAGCTCTGCGAGGAAACGTGAAGCAGGTACAATAGGGGCCGGGAGCTACAAGCTACGGTGTCTTCCAGGTATTCTATCAACAATAGATATTGATCTAGTCGTTGAGCACTTTCTTTGTTCATCCGGTAGTATGTCCCACTGCCGGCAGTGACGAGCCGTGCGCCGATTGATCGCACGTAGTAGTGACTGACTTATGACGCACTCTTTTTGCTCCCGAGCCGATCGATCTAGCCGGATGCTCGGCGTGACTCGATGAGAGCACCGGGACACGATTCCCGAGGCTTGCAACTCACCTTTGATATCAGACCCCATCCGTTTTGATTAAAGTCCCTGAGCTTGTTAGGTTCCTTTCGGCCACTGGCAATAGCTACTTTCTCGCAATCACCGAGCTACATAGATCCATATAACGGGTTTTGTCATGCAGATTACCTTTACTAATTGTTCATTCGAAAAGTACCTATGACAGAGCCTAGATACCTCATAAACGCTCTTCCTCTCTCCTGAGTATCTCGTTGCCCAAACTGATTATGTAATTCGATTTCCGCGTTCGTTTCGTACTAAGAATTAGAATAGAATCATTCGACTGCTACGCTACGCGGCCCTGCCGCTTACATAAAACTTTATATTATTTCGTAGCCACGCTTCTTGGCCGCTATCACGAATAACATCTGCCGCGTCGTCACGCCGAAGTTGATCACGCCACGAAGGGTATACCGAGTAGGTCAGAGCTCAGGCAGCAGGGTCGCACAACGTGGACCTTCCCCACACCATACGTTGACTGCTTCGGACAGAACAACAACCTTGCGTTTCAAGTCACCTCCGTGAACACCTCCCGCAGCACGTACACGTTCCTCGTTGCATGTTCCTTGTCTATCTGTAATAGTCAGGGCGTTGTGCTGGTGGGAGACGCCGTCCCTATTGCCAAGGATCGTATGCATGTGCACATGACCTTTGCTCGTACTGTCTAAGGAAATAACCGCTTACTGCTCTCCGCCTTCATCGTCGTTGGGATACTGCATGACGTGGAATTCCATCACCTACACTGGTTTACTATCCGCAGCACGCGGTGAAAGAAGGGAGAATGCGTTGGGGGCTCCGTTACTTTGTCTGTGGTGGATGTTCCGAGTCCAGGAGAAGTTGTTTAGAAATGTGCGTAAATCCTTACTGATCATGCGCATCAAGTGACAAGGAAATGCTAAAATTCAACAGTTGGTACCCTTTCCTCTGACGAGGCGCTCCAACACGGAAAATTCCCATGCGAATAGAACGGAAAATCTGTGCAAGAAATGCAAGCCCGAAACGCCTAAGGCCTCGGACAGAACAGAACTCTCTACCTTTGTTACGTTCCGAGGTTGTCGTCCTCCATTAGACTTCTCCGTTATGTTTATCCGTCAGGCTTTGTTCCATCTGGTTTGAGCACGAAAGAGGGCTGGGTGGATAATACACCAATTACGGTGAGGTATAAATACGGTGCACTTCATGCTGTTTACATTTCAGTTCGAACCCCCACCATCAGACTTCCACGCTTTATACAAAGCTAAGACAAACTGAACCTAGTGAACAGCAGTTCCCCCATACATCCTCAACTGGTAAACATGGACATTGAGCAGTCAGTAGATTCTTTTAGTCGCTGGAGCATTGGACGATACTTGCGCAACTACTGACTTGGATGTATGTGCCAGGTTTCGTCGCGCGGGATACCAGGCCATAGATCACATATGTGACTATCATTATTCCATTCGGAATATGCCTGTCGCGTCACAAGTAGAGCCAGGATATCTCAAACGTGCCCTCCCCTGTATGTTTTTGCTCATGTTCGTCTGCATGTCGACCTCACTATAATTGGTCCAGCGACGGCACCGGAAACGGGCGAGGAATTTGAGATCATCACGCAAGACTACCATAAGCTCATAGTTCCAGGTATGCATTCACTTTGTTTGTTTCTGCTCATCTTCATATTGGGAATGAATTGAAAGGTTTGGTGCACTGGCAACACCCTCGCTTCTTCGCCTTTTTCCCCATTGGCTGCTCATTCGAAGCCATCCTAGGAGAACTCTACGCAGCTGGCATCGGACATAACCCGGCGTTCAACGTGAGTGGAATTCGCCACAGTCTGGCGATCGTGCTCACGTCGTCACTTCGTGTCCTATTCGGTGACTGGCAGTGGTCCGTCAGCCCAGCATGTACGGAGCTCGAGCAAGTAACAATGGACTGGGCGGCTAAGATGCTTGGCCTCAGTCCTGCGTTCTATAATACTTCTGGGGTCGGAGGTGGCACCATTGAGGTCAGCATCTCTCACTCTTTTTACATCATCTCACTCAGCATGCAAATAGACGACTGCATCCGATGCGACCCTCGTTATTGCCGTGGCGGCACGATCGCGCTATATGCGCAAGTACCCAGGTGTACCTACTGAAAAACTAGTGATGTATACGACAACGCAAACACACTCGTTGGGGAAAAAAGCAGGGCTGGTCCTGGGTTTGAATGTACGCGCGCTGGAGGTCAAGGTCGAAGATAACTATGCCTTACGCGGCGCAACGCTCAGGTGTGCACTCGAAGAAGATTCTGAAGCAGGATTGCATCCGTTCATGATAAGTACGTAATTTCTTGAGCGAAATATTACCTGTTACTGATGGCCCATGTCGTAGTTGCCACGGTCGGCACTACCTCCTCTGGTGCGATTGACCATCTCGGCGAGATCAGTAGCATCGGTAGGTCGTTATCCCGTGGAGAAGAAAAGGGGTTTTTTTTTCTGAGAACGAGCTAGTTGCGACCATGCCTTCGTTATGGTTACATATCGATGCCGCATGGGCAGGAGTGGCCCTGGCATGCCCAGAATACAGGGAACGCTGCTTCCTCGATGATATCAACAAGTATGCAGACTCGTTCTGCACAAACTTCCACAAGGTACGTATCTTTTCTCACGTGTCGTCGATGTTAATCATTCATACTGCCGTTCTATTCGTAGTGGGGCTTAGTTAATTTCGACTGTTCCGCGCTATGGGTGCGAGACCATCGAAATCTAACCGATGCATTGGATGTAACGCCGGAGTTTTTGCGGTCGAAACACGGTGATGCCGGTATGTCTGCATTGCTTGGATATCACCTCGCACATGATCAATCTATGATGGTGATCAGGTACCGTGATTGATTATCGGAACTGGCAATTGGGCCTTGGCAAGCGATTCCGTTCATTGAAACTGTGGTTTGTCTTGAGATCCTACGGAGTGCAAGGTTTCCAACGCTACATTCGTCGAGTGAGTTCCATACTCCTTTGCCTTGCCTGAGCTAGACCATGTGGCATCGTATCAACAGACGATCGAATTCAGCGACATGTTTGTCTCGTTGATTAAGGAATCCTTGTACTTCCGCCTCGTTACTCCGCCGAGTTTCTCCTTAAGCGTGTTCCGACTCGAACCCCCTACTTCCATGTCTGCATTGGCCGCAACAACACAGCCCCTTGACCTTGTGCAACTCAATGCGTTGAACCGCGCGTTTTACACACGATTGTCCGCACGAGAAGACGTAACATTTACTCGGACGAATCTCAACGGGATGATCTGTATTCGTTGCTCCGTCGGGTCGGAGAGGACAGAGGCGTCCGATATCCTACAGGCGTACGAAGCATTGCATGACGAGGCTATTCAGACGCTGGACGGTTGGAACTTGGAGACGAAAACAGAGATGGAAGTTGAGAATGTGGTAATCTAGCTACGATGATACGAAGGAACACCCAAAAAAGTACTGAAACAACAAGACATTATAGAGTATCATAGTATTATGGACCATGTCATAACCTGTAGGAATACACTCAGTACAGAATGGAGTCTGACTGAGGTAGAGACGACGCCGCGTCGAAATCTATCTTGTCTACTCGAGGATTATGTCATCCGAATGGTCCGTTTGACTAGAATAACGCAACACTCCCTCCTCAAACGGATGGGTGTAACCCTAATTCGAAAGCGAAATGTTTAGCTTTAAGGCTAGGAAGTGCTTTGGTCAAAGTATCTCCAATCATATCCGAAGAAGGACAATGATTAGATAAAAATAATACTTTTCTTGCATGCCTGTTAGGTAAACGGGACAATCTTGATAGCACATCTCTTCCTTCTCAACCAGGGGGAACTGAAATTCTGCAAGGGGTTTGTGAGTCGTCGACATCCCTGTAAGGAGAACATTCCATCAGAACAATGCGTCATATCGAATATTAAATAAACAATCAGTCAAATATTCGGAGTTTTTTCCTGCTCCCAGTTTTACGGCGATCTCCGTTTATTTGCGGGTCCAGGACCGCGTCGATCGTTTTCTTCCTCGACGTCGAGGACACGGTGCTTCGCAGTTATCCAGACCCGTTTCACGGCGATCTCCGTTTACTCGCGGGTATGACCCAGTAAATCGGGTTTCCCTAATAAAAAGTTTACGATTTTCTGAAACCTGACGGCAGACTCCGTCGACCGTAGTACTGGTTAATCACGACGATCTCTCTCCACTATTATGATAGCTCATGCACATTACCCTCGAAGTAGCATACAAGATCGACCTCGACTCGGCTCGGGTTTATGGGAATTGTCCGTGTATTTGTGGTATGGGATCCTCGAGAACAGTGGCTGGTGAGAAGCCAGCACCCGGATCAATTTTCAACAGGACGATAATCGCTTCGGATCGTCATCATGCGCTCATGCTGATATTCCTGAAACCACACACTCTTCCACCTCAATGTTGTATCCGCGTAGTACGTCCCTTGTGCGGGTGGAAGTACGATTATGTAAGCGAGGTAGCCAGTCAGCCAGTCACACTGGCTTGGCTTCTTTTTGCACTCCTTCCTTTTCCTCCAAACCGAACTCACTTGACTCCAGGCAGGTCGAACATGTTTCATCCATCGCGCACACAAGCTAGACATCATCCCACGTTAGGGTGGTTGCTGACCCTGCGTCTTTGTCTAAAACGGTTGGCGGGAGCGACAGTGGACTTACGCAAGACCTAACGGGGCATTCGCAAGACTGGGAGCACGGTCTAGTGTTATCCTCCATATCCACCCCAATAGAAGATCGATGAATTCAATTCAAAAAAAGCAGGGTGCATACCCCAGTTTACACTCGGCAACATACGGAGGTCGTCTAAACGTTCAAGCCTGACTTCGCTCCCTGAGCATCTGCCTCTCGTTTCGCGCGTCTCTCCTCCCCTAGCGTTGTGATTTCATCTGGGGAGATGACCATGAATGGCCAAGTCAGCCAATTTCCACCCGACCTCATGCTTCGGACCCCTATGTCTTCCAGCAATTCGTCCATGGCTTGTGGCCACCTGTAAGTATGGGTTCAGCTCGAGAAACTCATTGAGAAAACATCCTCGACACGCACGTCCAGAATGCGATCGAGCTACTGTAGCTCTCGTTCACCCACGTCAGCATCTCTGGGTGTCGTTTCCTCATCCATGCACCATTCCGCTCGGTCTCCGCCAAAGCTTCTTCAACCGTCGAAGGTAAGCGCATCTTGTCCTCAAGGAAGTAGGATGATATCCAGTGAGCCATCACCTCGAACGAGTATCCGTTATTTGTAGAAAACTGTCCAGCATCGATGAGAGTGACAGAGGTGATGGCCAACGAAATACTTACCAGGGCACCGTTTATGGCAAAGTCTCGTTTCTTGATGTTCTTGGCAGGAACAAGACCGCGATAGATGGACGATGTCCAGCGATCCTGAGGCGCTTGTGTTACGGGTGGCAACGCCAATGTCTTGTAATGACTCCATTTATCAACGTCACTCGAAGGGGCGCGTCTTGCAATACCTAGCTCATCGATCGTATCCTCTGAAGCATCTATTAACGATGGTAAGTAAAAGACATCATTCACTCACTGGTGAAGATCCCCTGCCAGGACGAGGAAAAACCGGTGGTAAGGATTACGGCATCCGCTTGAATTAAATCTCCGTTCTGCAATACGACAGATTTTCCGTCTGAAGCATAACCAGTCGCTCTGTTTGGAGCGACAAGTTTGATTTTTCCTTGATTAACGAGGGCATGGAAGCCGTCCGACCTCCAAGTTCCTTCATCGTTTGTACGAATGCCCCAGAACATTGAGTGTGCGTTCCTCAGGGGCGAGTCCTTCGGAATTTTGAGCACAATGAACTGCGTGTCGTTAGTATTATACGAAAAACATGGGACGACAAACCACACACAGAACTCCATTCCAAAAAGTTCCAGAAAGCGTGGGTAATAAGGCTTCCGAGAGTGGTGGTGTGTAAGAAGCGCCTAGTTGGCGAGCGCTGTAATTCGGGATAAACGTTTACAGCAATTTCACAACTTACTCCAAACTTGTCCGTAACTCAATATGTGGCGAGAGCACCCCAAGACTCCTTGAAAGATTGATGGGCGGAATAGACCTACAAGATCCGTGAAAACATACCTGCTTCGCCGAAGAAAGTCAGGGAGCTGAACCGGGTATGCAAGGCCAAAGTCCGCTTTTTGGAAAACAACGGACACTTTGATGCCATGACGAGCCAAGTTTGAGGAGAGACTGGGTAGCTACTCGTTATATACATAATAAAGCGGAAAACTCGACTTACTCTTGCGCAGATTTCCCTCCTCCGACCACTACAACAGTGTAATCTGGGTTCGCCTGAGCCGCGGTTAAAATCTGGTCAAATTGGGCTGCGAACTCGGATGAGTGGATAACTAGGCCACGGAAGCGAGTTTGTTCCGCAGACTTTGCAGATAAAGCTTCGGGGATAAAGGGCCTACTACATCCCTGGGATCAAGAAGGATTTGTTTGCACGGCCATGTGGATACTTATGGAAAGCACGAACACCGGTACACAATACGATGCGGTCAAATGTCAGGACCTCTTCGCTTCCAGTCTTGAGGTCGAGGATTTGGACATCCCAGGTGGAACGGTCACTCGCACGACGGATGTCGAGAATCTCGGTCTGGAAACGAAATTTCCCCTTCAGATAGGTGTCGGCAAATTCTGTCAGGTAAGCGGTCATGTCTTCACCACAATAGCGGTTCCCCGTCTTTTTCGCAAAGGATGTCATTCGTAAGGGAGAGAACTGAAACTCGCCATGCACACTGAATGAAGAGTCGAACGGCAGAGAAAGTGTGTAGGGGATGATGGTACTGACTTGTTGATAGCGACGCCTGGGTAGACACGGTCCTTGGCCCAGACACCCCCAACATACTTGTCGCGGGTCAAGAGCTGCACGTTCTGAAAGCCGTCGCGCAAGAGGACATGACCTGTGATTAATCCAGCTGCGCCAGTACCTATGATACCAACGCGCTGTCTCCGGGCTAACTCGGTTGTGCTCATGTTGGGAGAGTAGGAAAGGTAGAGAAGAATAGGTTTACATACTGTGACGGAAGCGACGAAGATTAATGCGAATCTTGATTTGTTCGTGTTTGATGTCAAAGGCTCGTAGCCTCGTGTTGTCCTCCTCGTCCCGAACATCCAGCCATGAAACGAAATCAGTCCTCAAGGGCCTCCTCGCCGACACCCACCACATTCTCGGGAATATCAAACTACCGCACCGAGTCTTACCGCCCCGTCAGAGAGGGCTCCTTACCCGCGATGCCCCCGTTCGATCCCAAGACTATTGCCCGGACTCATCACAACGAACTCCAGCATTATCTCGCTGCCTATCTTGCCAAATGTCTGTACAAGTCTCTCGTCGCTTGCTTGAAACTGACACCGTCCTCGAAGCACCTGCAAATTCTCGCTCGACTGCCCGCCAGAAGCTCACTCGGCTCACGAAACAGCAATTCCAGGAGTTATCCACCGATGTATATGACGAGCTCATGCGTAGAAAGGTGAACACCCCAGAGAACGAAAGTGCGTCTGCAGTAGATGTTGTCGTCCCGCAACGCCCATCCGTTCTCGAACCCAGTGCCCTGTCTCCCTGCCCGTGATGAATTCCATCCAAAGCGGAATCAAGCACGACAGAAGCTTGCCACCCTTCCAACCCCTCGTTTCGAAGATTTATCGTCCGATGTTTATTTCGAGCTTTCGAGACGTTACCCCGAGTTTAAAGACGAGGTTCGTACAGATTTCTCGGCCCTATCCCTCTGCTCATTTCCCAGATTCTTGTCTTCTGACAGAACGAAAATGGAATACCCCCCGTCAGTTCTCCAGGATCCGCTTATGACGATATGCCTTCCCCGGAATTCCATACTTCGCCGCGCTCGGATCCTACTGCCCTACCTCCAAGTTCCCGAGTGGCACGCATTTCCGAAGAGAGAGGGCTTGAAAATGCGTTCGGATCTCGTTCCTTGGGCCGGCGCCCTTCCGATGACGGATTCACAAAATACCGAGCGAGCGACGACGAGGCACCACCCAGACGTAGCGAAGATGCTTACGGATCTGATTCCAATCCTTTTCGTTCTCGGAAGAAACCATCACAGGATATCGCTCGCGGTCCAATTCCAGATTTTGGTCGACGCCCAAGTGCAACGACTAGTATTCATAGCGATTCAACAGGCACAACAAACGCTCAGAGCGCAACCGCAACGAGCGGTATGATCATTCCAAACAAGAGCACAATCACCGAAGAGGACATCGAAGTACCTTATGGCCGTGAAGAATTGCGGGACAGTTCGGTCATTACCGTTGGTGAACGCAGAGATGGAGATCTGGAAACGTTTGGTGGGATAGATGGGGAGGCTGAACACGAGACTCCATCCCTAGGTGGCTTGAGCGCATTAGGCGCACGACTAAAAGCAGTGGATGCCCTGGACGACGACGACGGAGGCGGGACAAGGAGCGGCGATGACTCCTTTGACAAGGTCTCACTCGGATGGGCATCTGTGGCATCTGATCGCTCAGCTGGTGCCCCGAGGAGCATAGGCGGGCGAGTTAGTGTGGGAGGAGAGGACAATGAGCGATTGAGACGTGACTATGAATTCAAGATTGCGACCAAGCAAGGTAGAATCGTGACGCTAGAACGAGACCTCGCAAATGCAGAGCAACGAGAGAAGGAACTACGAGAAAGCCAGCAGCGGATCAAGCTACTAGAAGAAGAGCTCGACGGTTTCCGCAAGGTAAGCGAGGACCGATCGCAGCTGAGTTGGTGTTGTATTGACTATCCGGGTAGCGTGCCGAAGAACATGGATCTGCAATGAAAGCACTGCAGAAAGAATTCGATGAGCTTCGTGATCTGCGAGCCAGAGAGAAAGAACGAGAGATAAAAAGGGCACAAGACGACGACGAAGAACTACAGATACTCCGAAACCGCCTTGAACATCTCGAAGATGAGCGTGGAAGCGGATTGCCACAGGTTTGTCCTTCCTATTAAAGCATCGTCGTTGCTGACTGGCCTTGATATAGGGTGGTAGTGAATTGATAGAACAACTTCGTTCGGACATGGAGGGTTTAATGACTGAGTTGTCAGATCTTGGTCGTCGAAACGATGAATTATTGACCGCTAAGGATGCGGATCTTGCGGTTATTCGCGATCTGGACAATCAGTTGAAGGAATACAAACGCAAGTACGAGCTGGCAAAGACTGAAATGAGGAGTACCAAACGTATGCCCCTCTGCATCTATCTTGTGTTGATTCTAAGATTCTTTCTTTCGATTCAAAGCCACATCGCAGTTGTACACCCCAGCCCCCAAGATGGACGACCAGATGCCTATGGCTTCAGATGGTGGGCTGGTGGACATACACGTCACTGCATTCGTATCAGGCATCGACAGTCTTCTTACGGCAGGACGATCAAATGCCCCAACGCGTGTCCTCATGCCCATGAAAGCTGTTGTAAACTCCACTTCCGCGATTATTGAAGACGTTCGAGCATACGGATCACGGCCTACGCGTCCCCACGTTGACATCGATCAACTACGTCCTCTTCGCGAACGACTAGAAGCAACCCTCTCGAACCTCGTGGTCGCAACCAAGACGCACGCCATGAGCTCTGGCATGTCGCCAGTCAGTCTTTTGGATGCTGCTGCAAGCCATGTCTCTGCGACTGTCACAGAGATTTCCAGGATGATTTGCATCCGAAAAGCCACGCCAGCCGAGCAAGAGGAATTCGCCGTTCCTCCGTTGCCTTCACATACTCCGTCGTCCCTCCGTTCCACCGAAGAGCTGCGCTCCCAACATGAGCGCAAGTCGTCTGCTTCGAGCTCGAGGCACGAAGGGGAATCACTGGCTACAAGATTTTTGGACCGAAGAGGAGCGTCATCTTCTGAGCCCTCGAGTTCCAGCACGAACTCGCCCCCTCCTATATTCGACAAGTCGCCTGTTCCTGGAAGTGGTATGGTTAGCGACGATTCGGCACCTCCCGAGGACGCATGGTCTGAACTCAAGGTGCGTTTGCGCTTGCCCCGCTGATGAGTTTGACGCCAACATAACTTTTTTTTTTCCAGCCCTACCTCGAGGCGCAGACAGAATCCATCGTGTACGCCATCCAGAGCGTGCTCTCCGGCGTGCGCACTCCAATACCGGCACCAACATTGAACGAGAACTTGACGCAGATCATCACGATCGTGAACAGCATCGTCGCCGTCTGTAGCGGCAATCTGCCCCCCGCTTCGGCGCAGCAAGGTGCTGATGTTTTGGAGCAGCTGTCTGAACATGCCAAGAAACTCCAGGATGTGCAAGTGCTGCAAGAGGTGACAAAAGAATCGAGGCAGATCATGGCCAAGTCCAGCTTCGCGGTCGCGAACGCAATGAAGGGGCTGATGAAGTTGGGCGAGCGGTAGGTGGGCGCATGATGTATAATCTATCTTTGTTCGATCCGGCCACGCAGCGCGTGCGCCGAATACATGTGTTTTGGAATATCGGTAATATCCTACTATTGTCCTTATGCTTTCCCGCTATGTTATATCATTTCACATAACAATTGCATAACATGTTCATCCACTCGGTGTAAACGGCAGACGTTCATTATGAGTACATCAAGCATTGGCCAAGCCTTCCAGGAACTCTTGCAGTTCTTGCGCTACCTTCTCCCCAGAAAGAGACTCACCCGCATCCCCGCCAACGCCAAAAAGTGGCCGCAGGGATTCCCAAAGATCAGCTTTCGCTCCGAGCACCTCCCTGCCCTGCGCGGTGTCGCCGCCACCACCATCGGCGCTCTCCCCGGCGCCGCCACGCTGCTGCACGAGCGCCGCAAACGCCCGTTCGAATACAGCGGCAGTGGCAGTGGCGGTGTCGAGTCCACCGTTCTGATGAACCCCTACAAGTTCAGTGTCGGTATCCGCTTCGTCCGAAAACCAGTTCGAAGCAGAGCCTGACGGCGGAAGCGACGACATGTCCCCGAATACAGCGTCCGAATCGGAAAACCAGGTACCGACGTCCGAGTCGGCAGGGTACGGTCCTCCTTCCGGGTCTGTCAGCCATGTTTCCGGGTCGGTGAACCATGTTGCCGTGCCTGTGTCGTCAGAGAGCCAGTCCATGTCAGTTCCGGGTCCGTCGGAATTGCCCACGGAGGGCAGAAGAATGTCGGAATCAGGTACCGAGAGATAATTCATCGTCGGACTGTCATCATAATTGCAGCCGTGATGCCTCTCGGGGCTCGAGAGTGAACTGGGCGGCAGGGGCGAAGAAGGCGGCAGAGGACTAGAGGCGTATTCTTTTTCCGCTTGTGACGCGTCGCCGTTGATGTCGATATCACGCGGTAGAGTGATTTCTTGACATCCTCGCTGATTACAGCGTTCTGGAGAAATAGACGGGTCCTCTCCGTGGACGGTGCTGTCAGGGTCGCAACTGGGTATATCTTCTTCCTTATAGCCGTTGTCTGATGGCGATCCTTGCTTCGGGATTTCAGCACCTTCCATAATATTTGGAGTGGAACCTGCTGGTGTCCTGGGGTGCACCTGGAGGTGCGAAACTCGCGAAGCACAGGGGGAAGGTGGAGGTAACAAAAATGCTCTCGTTTCCCTCCCGGTGTGTGTCTGAGGAGTGCGAATTACCATACCCGGAGACACAAATTGTGAGCTTCTACCCATGCGCAAGCTCTTGGGCGTCTGGTCGTTGTTGCGTTTCGGTGTGCACGGTGTCTGCGTCATGCTCTTCCGAGGCGGTCTCTTCGCGCCGGAAGGGTGAAGAACGGTAGGGGAACGTGGTGTGAAGGTGGCTTGTGTGAGCGATCGAGTGACACTGGGGGTAGTTGGGGTAAACAACGATCCCTGGTCTTGGCCGGACGGCGTGAACAGTGAGCAAGAACCAGACTTTCCGGGCGTACGATGTGACCCTGATCCAGAAGAATTAAGTTTTCTTGGTGGCGTGCTCGGAACGTTGGGAAGCGTGAATTGAGCACACGACTGGGGCGGCGATGACGGAATAGGTTTGACCAGGTCAGAAGCGAACACGGGTAGAGAAAGTGGTGGCGGAGAAGGTATGTTCCGCACAAGACTCGATGAATGGATAATCGGGTGATTTGCATTATCTACGATCGTTTCGTCGTCGTCAGACGATTCCTTGTAAGGACGTTCTGTAACATGCAATCGTTTGCGCTGTGCTTTAGCAGCTTCCCGCCGTTTCAACGATGTTTGAACCTTCTTAGCTTCCTGTTCTGCCCGTTGGCGGGCTAGTGCATCCTCGGACAGTCGAGGAAGTGTCGCAGTACCAGTCCGAGCCCAAGCAGGCAAGACAAACTTTTTGACCGGATTCGAAGTTGCGGTCGAAGTGGATGTGGATGGCGTTGCGTGTTCTTTTGTCGTTATAGAGGACAACGCAAGATTAGAGGCGGTCATGCCTGACATCGAACCTAGCCGAGAAGTCGATATATACGAGGGACCCACTAAACCCGACCTAAAAAGGGGACGAGGAGGTGACGACTGAGCATGCCTCAAGGCCGATGATACGTTAGCAGATTGCGTCGAAGCCGTTTGCGACGCGGCGGCGGCTACATCCCCTGAAAATGCGGAGGCGGGAGGACTCAGTCAGCGAGAGCAAAGGCATGAAGCCCAAACACGTACTCGAGCTGCGCCCTGAAGATGTCCGTTTTCGTATCTTTGCATTCTTTCGCGCCTCCTGCTCTGCCATAACCTCATTAAGAGTACGTCTTCGTTTCAGAGAGGCTAAATCCGATGCAAGGTTATTCGAAGAAGCATTTGCAGTGTCTGGACGATCTGCCTTCGACAAACCGGAATCAAGTAAGGTCGTCCGAATTACATCGTTTTTGGTTGTTCCATGCATCGAAGAACTCGAAGGATTGGCCTGCATGCGGGAACTCGAGGCTGCCGCGGCACGCATAGATCCTAGCATCGAAGGTAACCGCGCCAATGGCGACGAAGCCGCCACTGGTCCACGCGCAGGCGAAGACTGGACCCGTTGTCTCCCGGTCAAGTCTCTTCCCAATTTAGATGAAAACGTCGCAGTTGGAGAAGATGAGGGAGAAGATATCGGTGGGGACGAGCGGGTCTGATCCTGGACATATTCATCCAGTTTCCGTTTACGTGTTCGATATGGAGTGGGGGTCTCGGGCATCTCATTCCTCTCAGTCCAGCCTGATGAAACTTGCTTCGAGGCCTGTATTATCACTTCAGGCGTTGCCGTCGGTGTCGACGCTTGAGATGACCCTGGGGTATTTTCTTGTCCGGAAGGCGGAGTGCTTGCGGGCAGAGGTGAACAATCCGTACCCTGACTACTGGACATTGCATATTCTTGATTGTTCGCAAGTGAAGACGCATCGTCGCCGCTTGCGGTAATTTCCCTTCCACCTGGTTTGCGAAATGCGGTGGTGTCAACCGTCGAAGAGTCAAGAATGACAATATCAGAGTCGCCATCGTCATGTTCATCGCCCGCGTTGCTTGCACCATGTATTGGTTTTGCTTCGGTGGCTTGCTTCACATTATCAACGGAGAATCCCCCGTTTGTTGACGCAGGTTGCAACAAATGAGGGCTAGAAGAAAGTAAACCTTGTAGCGCTAACAGAAGGGCCGCTTGCTGTTCAGGGGTGGCATTGGCGGTCATGTTGCCAGGACCAGATGTAATTGCGGAGAGCAGTCCAATCAACGCATCGGTGTGCTGAGTTTGGTCTTGACCTGTGGAGCGAGATTGGACGGTAGGTGGGTCGATTGCCCCACATTCTGGGCCTCCCCTCGTTGAATGGCGGTTCAACGGCGCCCGTATAAATGGCGAATGGGTAGATGGAGATGGAGGTTGCTGCGGTCTGGCCTTGGCCTTGCGCTTGGCCTTGACCCTCCCCTCCTGTTGAGAATAAGCAGTACCTGCTGCCGTTGATGAGCTTGGTTCTACATTGTTGATCTGTTAGTAACAACACCACTTTTCGTAGAAATGTGTTACCAGGCAAGGAGGAAGCACTGTCTTGGGATTTAACCTTCGACTTCGAAGAAGTAGATCCCTCCGGACGACCGCGCGCACGGCGTGGTGGACCTATGTACAGCTCCGGAAATTCGGATGAACGGGTCAGAGTTCGGGGTTCTTGTGGATTGTGCTGCAAGGAGGGTGTAGATAACCAGTTCGTGCCCCCAACCGGATGAAGATGGCTTGGGGGTTGAGATGAACTGGGTCCAGGCACCGGGCCATATGAATGGCATGAATATACCATAGGTTTTGGCAAGCGTTTGGTCTGATCAGTTAAAGTAGTGGATGAAATGGCCAGACAAGGTCGGAAAAAGACATACCTCTCGAAGCGCAAAAATGACTTCGAGTGACGGTGAGGCATTCGGGATAATTGTGCCAGTGACCAAGACACTCATGGAGTCATTAGACTCAAGGGCCCAGGACATGAGTCCGAGGGCAACTGCTACACCTCGAGGTGAGTTAGTGCTGTGGGAGGGGTTGGCCAGACTCGAAGGCAGGGGTTGTGCTTCCAGGGGGTCGAGAACATATAGAGAGAAGTCCCGTGCTGGGTCCTGGAGGAGCTCCGGACTTGATGACGAGATGAGCGTCGTGACGGACGAGAAGTGATGGCTCACCTAGAATCACACACGACGGCAAGACACGCCTTGAGCGGAACTCGGGCATAAGTTTGGTCGCACGGAATCGCTTGGACCGGTGACAACGACTTGGCTAGAATGTATTGTGGATTGCTATTGACCGTGTACAACACACGCACTAGTCAATGTCAATATCTCAGTAGGAAAAACGAAACTGGTCGATGTCGAAGAAAAGCTCACGAAATGTTTGTGGTGGACTCATTCAAACGCGACTGTCACACAAGTGACAGGACGCGTCGCGTCACGTTCCCTCACGTGGTCATATTGTAGATGCTAGCTACTCTACGTCGGAAACAGGTTGTAACTGCAGTCTCTCGATACATAGCTTCGCAACGACTTCACCATCCAACGGTATACTGTTCCCCTGAAACCCTTCTGGATACTGAGTTGGCGGCAGTTCGGGGTGCGTGAACGTCCTATTCGAATGCCATTGTCAAGTGAGCGAACATAACGAGCGTAAACGATAGCACCCACTTGTCATTCCACACACCATAATGTGTGATCCCTAGGGCTCGCGAAGTATACTCGTAGTCGCGTGCAAACCCCTCGGGGAAGAAAAACTCGATCACCGTAGATTTTGGGCTGGGTTTCATCCACAGCAATGCGGTTAACCCATTTCCATGCACGCCCATCATGATCTACTCCCCCAAAGCATTAGGTGCGTAATATTTCGATTGAACGCCCAGTGCTCACCGTCGTCCGCGCAGCTAGCTGGAGTTGCTCCGCGTGCGTAAGCTTGTCCATGGCCACGACATTCACCTCGACCCCATACTGATCTTGCAGCTTGTGTAATTCCTTGACGAGCTTCTCGTGATCCTCCGGGATCAGCATGCGTCTGCCCCAGTCTTGGCGCGATATGTAGGTGATGACAGGTTTCGACGCTGCATCAAAGGCATCGCTCAGTCCACCGAACTTGGTCACCGCATCCCGAATAAAGCTCCACCAGTGCGCACTTCCCAGAAGCTCGAACGCCTCGGACGCAATGCGACCAGTAAGCCTGAAACCTTCGCCTTCCATCGCAGCCGCGCGATCTGAAAATATGACACGATCGAGGATGATTGGTCGCCCTATCTCCGCCCTATCTTGCCAATCTGCAGAGTATTCAGCAACGGCAGAGGGGAAAGAACTGCGAAGAACCCATTGGTTCATAGCAGCGTAGTCTCTCCAATGATCCGCGTCCGCGTGGACGAACCAGATGCGACGCAAGGCGGGGAGTAAAGATGACCCATTGGCAGGAATGGAAGGGTCTAACGAAGAGTAAGTCCGCCAAAACCCAAAGAAGAGTTCGGCAGACCAATGGTAGTAATGCGTGATGCTGGAGGGGAAGAAATAAATAATTGAACAGGGTCACACGTGTGGACATACAATTGTGGCGCATCGTTCACGATCCACTAAGGAGAATGTCAGAACGACGTATATGATCAACAACAACACCAAACCGTAGTTCCGTCTATGAGAGTTGCATTGGTTCCAAACAGTTCTTGGGCTTGATCTGGGGTGACGACACGAAGCTCGCGGTCAGATGGGAAACGGGCTGCGACGGCCTCGGCCTCGTTGGATATGATGACCCCGGTTGATGTGATCGACCTGCGACTTGGGATGGACTCCGGGTGTTCGGTAACGACAAAGACGGTGCCATTGAGCAAAAACAGGTTGTCGAATATCGTCCAGCCTGTCGGAGGTAAATCGGGCGAGGAAAGCGCCCGAAAATGCACGCACCAGGGACATGGGAGACTACGGTGGTCGATGGCACTTGGCCAGGCGTCCAAGTTGCGTGCGTACGCCAATGTTCTGAGTCTGTAGACGGAGCCTGGGTGTCCTGAGCAGAAGACTGGAGGGTGGTATTTTCTGTAATGAGGTGTGAGACGCCCAAGTTCCGAACGAAATAACCTGATCTAGATAGCGAGAGAAGGGCTAAGAGAAGGAGTAGTAGGAGTACACATTCACGTCTAGAGATTGACCTAAACATCCTTTGACAAAAGGTCTCTGATTATGTAAACCAACATGGGTCTCGCTGGACGCAAACAAAAGCAGCGCATTCCCGCCGACCCTCGCAATCTCAGCTGGGCTGACGGTGAGCGAGTCTTGCCCGACGTCACTCAGATCGTTCTCATTCCTACAAGATGCCTCTAGATTTGGTCTCTCATATTTATCAAAGCTTGGATGGGATGCTTCCCAGGGTCTTGGGTCTTCGGGAGATGGCATGAAAACCCATCTCAAGGTTCAACAAAAGCTCGATATGATGGGTATTGGCGCACAGCACCAGCGAGATCCCAATGGCACTGCCTGGAAGCAAAATAAGGAATTCGAGGCGTTGTTGAAGAGGCTGAACCAGACCAACACGTCTGTATGTTCTCAGGAGGACCAATTGGCGAACGAGCCATCAGTGGTGACAAAGAAAAGGAAGCACGGGGACGATGATCCCGTTCAGAACACGAAAAACAAGAACAAGAAACGCTCAAGGTCCAGTTCTGATACGGCTACTTCTGAATCACCGCCACCTTCATCGGAACCCCCTTCTACATCGGTAGCAAAATCCCGTCCGATGGCGTAAGTTCTTGTGGACCGTCTGCGAACCGTCCTGATTTTGTGTTGCGTTCATACCAGTCATCGTGCACGCATCCGTGCCGCAAAACGCATTGCAGACAAATCACCATCAGCCATATCGGAAATTCTTGGAATTGCACCTACTTCGTCCACCCCCTCATCGTCGACCCCCACACCTACCTCCACCTCAGACCCCCAACCCTCGCTCTCGCTTAACAAACTGACAACTTCGACCAAGAGCGTCACCGATTACTTCAAAGAAAAACTTCTCGCTCGATCTTCTGCAACTTCGTCTCCTACGACGTCATCTCTGCCCTCGAGATCCGATACGCCCGGTCTTGGGAACCCCGGACTGGGATTGTCAAACATTTTCCCGCCCGACGAGGCTGATTCGCCTCGGAAGGGCATAGGCAGCCGAGCCACTGTTGTTCTACCGCTTTCGCAAGCACCAGAAGGGTCGGCTTCTGAAGCTAATGACAACACCTCCGACGACCCCGATGTGTTGACGGAGAAGCAGCGCCGGAAGCTAGAGCGGAAGAAGCGGAAACGATCTAAAACAGAGGATGACGTTAAATCGGAGCGAAAGACGCCCAAAGAAAAAAAACGTCGCGAATGAAAAGAGCAGGTGCCCACTGGCAGGTTCAGTGGTGACGACGATACCATCGCCCAAATAGACCGAGAGGGCGATGCTTCGCGCCTTTCCTCGCAAAATCAAAAGGAGGACACGTTCAGAGCACTAGGTAATGGGAATCCGAATTATGTACCCCGAACCTCGTGTACATACAGTACATACCCTACCCATGCCTTGTTGACGGTAGACCCCCAATGCGATCGTATATGCTAAACTCACACTACAATGACACAATAGGCTAGTCCTCTGCGGGTCCGCGTATCAATTCCACTCTCATGTATTGTCATGGTTTTCACCCAAATCATTCCCGCTTTCGCGATAGAATTCGATGGCATGGGCACCTACACGTTCAACTCGATGGACCACCACGAACAATCAGGCAACCGCAAGAGCATTGCATCGTATGTAGGACGATAACCTACTCTCTATCGTCTAGCTTCCGTTATAAAATTACTATAACAATAAATCAGTGTCCAGCCCATAGACCGTTACCCATCTATTTCTCACCCATCTGGTCCGCGTCCATCTCGAATACTTTCACGCCATCGCGCATTGCCTTAGCGGGACTCTCGCAGTGCACTCGCAGTGCGTTCAGGACCTCCGGAAACACATCCTTATCGATGTCCTTTCCCCATAAAATATCCAGGTGCTCATATCCATCCAACTTCTTGACCCGTGTTCCGTTCTCTGGTAACGCACCGACCATCGCCTCGATATCCACCAGACTATCCCTGTTGCCATACAGCAGTAGAATCGGAGTCTCGATGTTCCGGGTTGGGAACCGGGTGGGGCGGTATGCCTTGCTTGAGTTCGCCGGACCGCCGAAAACTGAGATGTCATCGTCGAACATTTGAAAGGAAGACTCCCGCATGATCTGGAACCAGTGTACAACCGACTTGACGGACGCGTATGAATACAAGTGAGCGTACGCGGCCATCTTTTGGATGGTGGTAATGTTCCGACTGTCCCAGGAAAAAAGGAATTTAAGGGCTGTGTCGATGATGGATGTGAAAATGGGTGGGTAGAAGATCGCTTGCCAAGTCGCAACCGAGGAAAGTATCGCTCTGCGTCCAAAGAAAAGGTACACGGACGTCGGACTTGAGAATTGGTAATCATCAGCAACAGAGACAAGACACGAGAGCCAACTCACGAGGCTTTCATTAGCGCATCGACTACTGGAGCAGACAGTCCTGCAGGACTCATTGCCGGCGCAAGTGCAACTAGGACATTTACCTTCTCGTTCAATTGCAAATTGACGCTCAACGCGGCGAATGCTTGTGCAGTGCCTTGACTGAACCCAACATAACCGAGACTGGCCGCACTGGTGCGAGCGAGGATGTATTCAATGGAGTCCGGAATGTCGTGCCACGCAAACTCGTCGAGGCTGTAGTTCCAGAACTTGGAAGAGCTTGGTTTGTGATGGATAGATTTCTTGGAGTACTTGTTACCGCGGTTGTTCCCCAGCCAGACATCAAAACCTGCGAATCGCCAAAAAAAAGTGTGTATGAAACCGTGTCAGGGCTCGACCACATCGCAGTATGCACCCGGACATACCTTGCTCTGCGAGCACGAAAGGCAAACAACGAGCTTCGTCTGTCAGACACACCCACACTTCGCTGTTCATGAGCAATCCATGGTGGAGATACACCACAGGTTTCCTGGCGTTCGTCTCTGAGCGGCGACACGCAGCGCTCTCGTTCTTGCGATTGGGAATGCGGTGTAATGTCAGAAGGTAACCGTCTTTGGTCAACACGACGTGCTCCTCATACACATATCCATATAGTGCGCACAGTTCCCCAAAGTCTTTGGCGGTGCGTACGGCGGAAGCAAAAGTCTCCTCTGCCGTGGTTGTGTTGCGTGCACTTGCAAAACGATCAAAGAGCACTTGAGAATGGATGTAAAACCAGGCTACGACGGATTTTGGCAGGAGCAGGATCGTAAAGCGAAGAAATGTCTCTGAAACGAGAATTGAAACGCCAACGAGAAGTGCTAGATATTCTGTGAAGGAAAGCCTTCCAATAAGGGGAAAGTGAACCATGCTAGTGCTTGTTTAAAAGCAAGTTATCATTATATAATATCTAATTTATGTATGTATGTTTCCTCCGTAAACAGCGAGTGGTATCATATACGGAGACGTCAAGTAAACGAGTGCACGAAGGAAAATGATTGAATGGTATTAATGAGCGACATCAGTTGGAGGAAGCCGTCGTGGCAAGAATCCGACTCATCCGTTGGTATATGGAGTCAAGGAAGGAAAAAAATCGAACGATAGCGAGCAGCGTCAGTTGGATGTCGAAAAAGTATAATCTGTCATGCCAATCCCAACCCTGTTGTTGCTGCCATCATATATAGAGTAGAACCGTTCGCTGAAAAATAGTATTTATTGGTTTCAATACACTTGGAAGCGACGAAACGGGAGGGATACACGCACAGGAATGTGAGTCCGTTCAAGAAGTCCAAGCCAGTTCCGGATTTGGCTCCTGCGTCGCCAACAATGAGGTAAATCCCATCCGTTGTACCCCCGATCTGAGTGTTGAGCGAACGCGGCCAAATCTGCCCATTAGGGATCAGTTCGTATGGCATGTCCCCGATCCAGAACATCAGCGACTCCAAGTTATCATATTGTTCAGGGGTGATCTTAAGCAAGCCGGCCTTCTCGTCCATGACAGCACCCGTCAGATTCTGATACTTGTCAAAGGCATCTACATCCCAACATAGAAGCATCAACGATTAATGTTAATTATGCGCTTTTGATGTCACTCACCAGTGGCCAGGAGGATAAGGGTGGTGCCCGTGTCAACAATACCCGCAGTCGGCGCCAGGACGGTTTGGTCACCGTATGTGACAGTCTGGTTGATGCCCCAGAACGTGGATGCGGGCGAGGTCTCTGTGATAGGGACGTAGGTCACCCCAAAGGCAACGTCGTGATCATAGCCACCAAATGTGAGTTCTCCTGAGCTGCTGTCAGATATGGGCTTGAAGTAGACTCCAAGCACCTCCTGCGAGATGGTGCCCTCCGCATATAGGTTGTCTACCACTGTAGGAACAGTCTTCGTGTTCGTAACTGTATTATCAGTCAGGCCAACAGGGCCTACACCAAGGATACCATCGACGCCATCGAGGCCAGTAGACGATGTAGCCACACCGATCGATTGTTGATTGATCACCAAGTCAGGCGAGAGTGTGACAGTATCGGTCCACTCCTCTCCGCTCCAACTTCCACTGCCGTAAGATACTGACTAGAGCTTTCTTTGAGTTAAGACGTTGTCACTAAGATGTCAAAAACATACAGCGGTGTTCCCTGTATCATGACTGGTAGAGGTTTTAACGTATGCCTGACCCGCTCCCACGAATGTGTTGGAGCTTCCGGTATCGATCAAAAGATTGTCTGCAATTAGTTAGCTACCGCCTCCACAGTAAAAATTGTTCAGCGTACATTCAGTTGGAGGACTGCCAACGCCCACTTGGGCGATGTAGTTCACGATCTGGTTAGTGATACTGACACTAACGTCACGTTTGCCGGGCTGGTTGCTATTCCTCATATGTTGCGCACGAGCACGGTCCAACTCGGCGATCTTCAACATGCCGCGCTTATTGATCGTGGTCGCAAAACGAAGGGTGGCCTTGCTGTCCCGTCGACTGACAGGGCTCGCATCCACGATGGTCAAGGCAATGGCCAGGAGACACAATAGCGTGTTAGAGGAAAACATTGGAGGGGAGGGGGAGAAGGGGGAGGAAGAGGAAAGGGAATAATTGAAAAGAACTTTTTTTTTAGCCTTTTATTAGTACTAGACTTCGCTTGGGATGTCCGACATTACGAAAATGCGCAACACCATTCATGAACGCATGCGTTCCTTTGTTTGGGAACCGGATGCAATGCCAGTGACGTCATTCCTCTGGTTCACTTGTACACTTGTGTAAGTACACCAGCAAAGCCAGTAGATCGGAACTGGACTGGTTTAGTATGAGAATAGAAGTCAAGAGTGAGGACAACTTGTCGAGGGAAGTGCTCAACGAGCGCCAAGAATCACAATGTGTGGCTCATGAACACCTCATGATTTTATGTAATGGGCTTTGTAACATAGTGTAAAACACGTTACTTTTACGGCTCTGCAGATTGAAATTTCGCTTTCTAGTGTAGTTAGCATGGATCAGCTCTTTGAAGACTTCCCCAAACTACGGAATACATATTGACTGGTTGGCTTACTAGATTGTCAACAAATGCACCCGATGTCGAAGTCTTCAATATTATTCTCTTTGCCAGCTAAGCAGAATTCGGAACTTCCTTTTTTTCTCATCGCACCATGATAAGTACATATATATTCTGTAATGTGCATGAGGCACGACCCTGGATTTACGCATTTTGTGCTATGTAGTAGCCGGCTCGGCGCGTCTGGGTACACGCCTAAAGTAGAGTTTCAGCAAACTGATAATTGACGGAAAATGTGGCAGTAATATATATATCAGACTCTCAATGCATATCTACTTGATATGTTTGGAACCACCCTTACACTGTTTATAGTAGCTAGAGGAGTGGATGTTTGTATGATATATTTAATAGTGGTACTCATTATGGCTATACTCGGGCTATGCTGGGCTATTATAAGGCTATGCTGGGGCTATGCTCTGACTCAGAAAAAGTAGCGAGTGAGGATGAATGCTGGTCGGAGACCCAACTTATATGC
>JBBPME010000189.1:0-41167 GCA_038090155.1 Rossbeevera pachydermis
ACATCTTGATCGAGCTCGATGTTGAATAAATCAAGGATGTATCTCCGCACGGGGAGACGATAGCGTTGTGTTGAGATGATGTGTAAGGCCCTGAAGAACACTGTCGGCGAGGTGTACCGATGGACTTGGACCGGTTGATTTCGGTATGGATCCTGTGTATATTCAGTGTACTGTCTCGTAACCTTTTCCGCAGCTCCCTACCTGGGAACCGGTTGAAGCCAGGAACGATGCAGATATTCGCCTACTCCCACGGAGTCCCACCTACCGTCCAGACGGAACTCGAAGTGATCACGACGATCGACAATCTCAGAAACACTGTGATTGCAAACGCTGCCTCGCGTTCCTTGGCAAGGCCAGTCTTTTCTTTGCCCAGTGAGACGCGTGATGTTCACCTCAATGCGTTCAGAATGAAGTCACGGCCCGAGTACCGGTCCGCGTTCACACAGTCCGGTGGGTAGACCCAGTGGCGATAGAGTGGCCTCCCATCTATAGTCATCCAGTATCTTAGCTCCCTGCGTCGTCGACGATATCAACCCCAGAATAAAAAACATGTTCTGACAAATTCGATTCAATGCCATGTCAGGACACGCGCGCGCTCGACTCACCCTCGTACAGAAAGTATGAGAGAGTGCTCAGCAATGTCGAGAATTGACGGGATGATCTCTCCCTCCTCGAGGAACGGCAACCGCCTTCTGTGGCCCCAATATTACCCTGACCATATCAGCGAATCAAAGATCCCCAATATGAATGCATGACTCACGACTGCCCAAAGGATGCTCTTCAGCTTGAATATCAGCTCGAGATCTTCGCTCTCTAGCCCATGCTGCCGAATGAAATGTGAAAATTCTGCAAAGTGCCCCTTTTCACTCAAGACTTGACACCCAAGTTCGGTTTTGGACATTTCCCCGTAAAAATGAGGCGGGACCACTCCATCAAAGGCTCTGTTGCATTGATTAGTGTCAAAGCAGAAACAAAAATGCAATACTTGCAGAACGTCTTCGTCATCCTCTGCAGCTTCGGAACTGAACACCTTGGCCAAGAAAATCTCAACTTGGACAACGTAATAAGTGTTGCGTTCCTTATACACCGGCGGTTAGGCAAATTTTCTGAAAACAACACCACGCTTACATGGAACCACATGTCCATCTCTCTAGCAATATACCCAGCATTGTAGAGATACCGAAATCCCATCGGAGTGGACATGAATCTGGTGAGGTGATGTTGTCAGTTGGATGAATCTAGAGCATTGCAATAAGACCTGACTTCAGTAAGAGAGGGTGACCTATTTCGCCTAGATGGTCCATCGTTGGTTGCATTTCCACGACAAGTTGGAGCACCTCCATAGCGTCGCACGCCTCTTCAAGGAATCGAATGGCCATCTCACAAACCTCCGGTGAGGGATCATAGAGCTGAGTCAAGAGAAGCCGCAGGCTCCAGGCGACTGGGCTGAGCGAGTTACGGATTAGATCGCCGAGATGATTCGTCGCAATAAGCCGAACGCGAAGATCCTCAGATGTTAGAGCCTTCGACAGCACCACACGGGGGTGCCCATCGCTATATATTCAGTTTGTATGTTAATGAAAACAAGACAGCACCAATACGCACATGGTATAATCTAGGTTCGTGATCACTGCGGTTATAAGATCCTCACGATTTCGCAGCTCGCTAAGGTGGTAGAAAGCTGTGAAAATCTTCGATTGCACCATGAGGCTGTGAATTATGTTAGTGGGATGTCATGCAATTATTCTTGGCTCACGTAAGTCCCTCTGGGTGCTTGCTGAGTGTACCAATCATCTCAAAGTACAACCCGCTCGAAAGCTTTGGCGCTGAGAACCACTTTGGGTTCACGGCCGTCTTGCAGCGCGGCAAGCTCGGTTTGACAGCCGCTTGAAATGGGGAAACGAGATCGATGTTCGTGGCGGGACCAAATCTGTTATGCTTGTGCTTCTCTGTGTATGCTGGTGATGATAGATAGTGCGTAGTTATTGCGAGTGCAGAGTTGTATGCTGTTCCATTACGTGATCTTGGATTGCTTGATGAATCCTATGGCTCATTCAAAATCTTGCCATGAACTTGTGGAGGATCCAGATATCTCCATGCAACTATGCATTGTGGAAGTACTTGATGATAGAATTTGTGCGAACGGGGCCACGTAGATAGTACGGCTACATGGCAACATAATAAATATCATCCTATACTATGTTTCTCTTCAAGTTGAGGCCTCGAGTTGTGACTTCTTGCGTTATTGCAGAATACCTCATTACACATTCTCCTTGAGTCATCATGACAGCACACATATTCCGTGATCGGGAAATGCCTTAAAGGGAGGGTCATGACCGATCGTTTGCTAGCGGGCAGCCGGGTCCCCATTTGGAAAAAACCGACTTTGCACGAATCCAAGTGCTGTGAGTGGACGAGAAGCTTATGGTTCATCTCTGAGCTCGCATGTACAACTGTTGGTAGATAGTTTGGCAGGAGAGAGCGGTTGGTCATTTTCATGACAGGCTCATCCATCCGGTCGCATCGCATCGTCTTGCAGCTAGGCCTATAAATCAGTCACGCTGCTAGCTGTTCTGGCTCCTCAGAACTACAACAATGAACGTCATACAAGGATTCAAGGAAAGCAGGATCAAGACAATCGAAGTACTCAGTGAGTAACATCTGAGGAGTCTGTTTGCGGTGGTTGATCGATTCATGCATCATTTAGCGATGGATGCGTTTGTCCCTTTGCTGAACAAGAATAAAGCAGACATAGAAAAGATCGAACGGAAGGAATTCAAGTACGGTCAGGGAGACCGCCATTATGTGAGTTGCCTCGCCGGTCGACCATTGGTGTCTCTGTTGACGCAAACACTCTTGACAGTTGGATGTTTATTATCCTCCCACCGCCTCCGCGCTTTCCACCCCGAACGGGAAGCTCCCGGTGCTCTTCTTCATCTACGGCGGTGGATATAGCAGTGGCTGGAAGCGGTTTGCCGAGCCTTACGAAATGGGATACCGCTCAGTGGGGGCCTTCTTTGCTAAACGCGGTTTCCTGACCGTCATACCCGACTATCGGCTCTCACCTAACGTGCAGTTCCCTGCGGCCTCAGAGGACGTCCATGATGCTCTTCTCTGGGTCGGAGGACATGCAACAGAGGTTGCAGGGGCGGCGACAGACCCTGCAAGCGCACGCGCAGAGCTGGACTTGGATTGTGCTTTCGTACTGGGACACTCGGCAGGGTCGGCGCACACGCTTACGCTGTTCTCGCACCCGCCGTTGCGGGAGAGCTTCGACGAGAAGGCCGCCAAGGTGGGGCTGCGAATCCGTGCGCTGGTGATGAACGGGACCCCGTTTTATTTCGACGTGCCTGGGGAGACTTATACTGTCGCTGGCCCCGTCCATTATTATTACTTCGAGGACAAGGAAGAGCAAAAGGCGAAGTGCGCACGCGGACTGTGGGAGAGTCTCGGAGAGGAGTACGTGCGTACGTTCCCGGAAGTGTTGCTCGTCCAGGGACAGTGGGAACCAGAATGGCTCAGATTCGAGGTCAGGGAGGCCATGGAAAATGAAATGAGGGAGAAGTTTAGGGCCGTTGGGAGGGATCTACAGAAGACGTACATTGCAACAGGGCATAACCACATAAGCACGAATTGGTCACTGAGCACGGGGGATGAGGAGGGAGAGAAGTGGGGGTATGATGTGGCGGAGTGGATCAAGGCAAGGATTTGAATCAGTGGTGTACTTGACCTCGAATACGGAATGCTAGTAAATCTTTCACAAATGGGCTCGTAGCCATGGATGCTACTGCTTGCAACGCCTTTGATACTTATCAAGACCGGTTATGTTAAGACCCAGATACGATGCGTTGTGCTCGAGTGTCCAACGATTGGGTGAGGAGGCTTGCAAAGCAAACTAAGGAGCAAATCAGATTACGAAAATTCCAATTTCTCGGGGCACTACGTAATAGGCAAGTAGACCCTGTACCTAGTGAGTCTAGCGACACGATTGCTTGGATGTGATGGAACTTTGAAGTTCTGCATTGGTTACGCAATTTGAAATGGTAACGCCGTGATGGCCCAATACAGTAACCCCGGATCAGGTTTTGAATCAGCGTCTGTGGTCGAACGGCTCTTCTTCTGCTCTCTCTGTTGTAGAATAGAATCATTCGACTGCTACGTTACGCCGGCGCTGCCCCTTACATAACACTTTATATTATTTCGTAGCCACGCGCCGTGTCGTACCTTGTCCGCTATCACGAATGACATCTGCCGCGTCGTCACGTCTCACCCACAAGTTGCGCTCCCGGCACACGACTTTTCAACACTCTCATCGTCCACTCCCATTCAGAGATCATAACATCTCCTTAGGACAGGAGTCCATGGTCAGCCCGAGCGATATCATCGGACACAGCAGTCACTATCGACGGATCCAGGAACCGTGAGTGGAGACAATGGGAAATAATGTCATTCGTATGAGGTTCGGTCGTACGAACCAGATTATTGTGGACAGTACTAGGCCAGCTGGCCATATTCACGCCCGCGTTGCGTGATAATACTATGTATGTGGACTCCTCTTGACACCTATAATTCCATGATCTGATTAACCCTCACTAATGATACTTATATTCCGCCATTGCGGAATACAGTATCAGTATCTTACACATCCCTTTGGTGTCATTCACTGCGTGCGATTCGGTGTCCGTGACTTCGCCGGCTATGGCCATTGGCCATTTGCTAACCCCGGCCCTCTCGGGGTTTCGAATGGATTCGGTCAAATCCAAGCGCTATGATTGGACGAGAAGCTCACGATTTATCTCCGAGCTACCATTGACAACTTGTAGGTGTTGGTAGATAGTTTAACAGGAGACAGCAGTTGGTCATTTTCATGAGACTGATCCGTCCGGTCGCATCGGTCTGCCTTGCGGTCAGGCCTATAAAGCGTGCTGCCCCCTACTCTGGCTCTCCAGAACTACAACAATGGACATCATACGAGGATTCAAGGAAAGCGCTATTAAGACGATCGAGACGCCAAGTGAGTAATATCTGAGCATTCTGTTTGCAGTGGCTGATCGGTCGATGACACGACTAGCGATGGATGCGTTCGTCCCCTTACTGAACAAGAATAAAGCAAATATAGAAAAGATCGAACGGAAGGAGTTCAAGTACGGTGAGGGAGACCGCCACTATGTGAGTTGACCCATCGACCACCCGAGTCTCTATTGATAGATGCCACGCTCTGGTGACTACATATTGCCAGTTGGATGTTTACTATCCTCCCGGTGCCTCTGCGCTTTCCACCCCGAACAGGAAGGTCCCGGTGCTCTTCTTTCTGTATGGCGGTGGATATAGCACTGGATGGAAGCGATATCCCGAGCCATATGAGATGGGATACCGCTCAGTGGGGGCCTTCTTTGCCAACCGCGGGTTTATCACCGTCATACCCGACTACCGACTCTCACCCAATGTGAAATTCCCTGCAGGCTCACAGGATGTCCATGATGCTCTCCTCTGGGTCGCCGGACACGCGACAGAGGTTGCGGAAGGGGCGGTAGACCCTACGAGTACACGTGCAGAACTAGACTTGGATTGTGCTTTCGTACTAGGACACTCGGCAGGGTCGGCGCACACACTCTCGCTGTTCTCGTACCCGCCGTTGCGGGAGAGCTTCAACGAGAAGGCCACCAAGTTGGGGCTGCGAATCCGTGCGCTGGTGATGAACGGAACCCCGTTTTATTGGGATGTGCCTGGGGAAACATTCGTCACCTCTGTTCCGGTCGATCATTATTTCGGTGACAAGGAACAACAAAAGGCGAATAATCCACGCGGACTGTGGGCGAGTCTTGACGATGAGTACGTGCGTACGTTTCCGGAAGTATTTCTCGTTCAGGCAGAGTGGGAGCCTGAATGGCTCAGGTTCGAGGTCAGGGAGGCCACGGAGAAGGAAATGAGGGGAAAGTTCAAGGCCGTCGGTAGGAATCTAGAGAAGACATACATCGCGGCAGGGCACAATCATATTAGCGTGAATTGGGCACTGAGCACTGGGGATGAGGAGGGAGAGAAATGGGGGTACGATGTGGCGGAGTGGATCAAGGCGAGGATTTGAATGAGCTGCATAATGATAATGACCTTGAATGTGGATGTATTCATTGACAAGGCTGTCTCTTGTGACGCCTTCGAAATAGCCAGCCTTGATTACATCAGCAGAAAGTTGTTGAACACCATGAAGCGTCATCGTCGAAGTTCTACATCGGATACGTCGCTTCAACTTGCTCATGGAGACGACAAGAAATTACTTTTCTCCAGTTCAAACGAACTTTCCGTGCATGCATCCAAAAAACTGAAGCTGCTCGCCGATCACAGCGTTCGTTCGCCGTTTGCCAACTTCCAACATCCATCCACGGAGGAGGTACGAGCAATCTATTCGCTCCTAGCTTCGCACACACCGGGAGGAGCTCCCGTGCACGGACCTTCCAACTCAAGCTCTATAGGTGGATATACACCAAATGCCATCGACGCGCTCATTGATACAATACTCTCCCAAAACACCTCGTCCGCCAACAGCACCGCTGCAAAGTGCTCACTCGACCGCGTCTTCGGGCGTGGTGAACCGGGCTTTGAAAAAATAGCGCACGCGGACAGACAGACAATCGTAGATGCCATCCGATCGGGCGGTCTCGCGAACCGCAAGGCTAAGATCATTCAGGAGGCGCTCGTCAATATAAAGAAGAAGCACGGCAGGTACGACCTGCAGCATCTCGCGGTAGAGGGGGCGGTGTCGGACGAAGAGGCGATGCAGGAGCTGGTCGCGCTCAATGGTGTTGGACCGAAGACGGCCGCGTGCGTGCTGTCGCTTTGTCTCGGACGGCAGGCGTTCGCGGTGGATACACACGTGTTCCGGTTGTCGAAACTGCTGGGATGGGTCCCGAAGACGGCAGACCGCGTTGGAGCGCAGGCTCACCTGGAGCTCAGGGTACCGCCAGAGCTCAAGTATGGGTTGCATGTGATGATGGTTCGTCATGGACGTGGTTGCCGCGGATGCAAGAATGATGGAAGAGGACCATGTCCCCTGAGGAGTTGGCTGAAGGAAAGACTCATCGATATGCAGCCCTCTTCGGCAGAATAGCGATGGCGACTTATCATCTGGGACGATCACGTCCGCCTGAACCTCAGCATCAAAGTTTGTACGGCATCTCAAGCACAGGACTCACAAGCGGCGCATTCTCCCCGTCGCAATTTATGCAATTTTTTATGACCCATTCATAATTACTCGTTTACCGGTAACATTGATTTTATGCATATAATATAACTCTCTGGGGCATTCTGATTCCAAGCTACTAGCTTACTGTAACATTCAATTTGGAAACATAGTAGAAATTGTGCCTAGTACCGTCGATTGCGATGATCCATCCGTCAGAAAGCGCGTCGAGATTCACAATATAAAACTCTGGAGCTGCTCCGTCCAGAGTCTCACGCTGATAATGCGCTGATCACGAAAAGTCACTCAGGCATATGGAGTTATCAGTGATTGATCATGATTATTATTGTTGAGGCTATGACTATTTTTGGCGGAGGAAATGGGCTCAGACGAAGTGAGGCGGGGACGGAGCGATACTATGACGACTTGCTCCAATATTAGGAGGTCTTATCTGATATTCGGTCTCGCGTTGCTTGCTTTTGTTTGGTCTAATGGACCTCAACAATTATAAATTCAGTTTGGGGGTGCACATGATGCGTAGTACCCTTGGATTGTTACTACAGCAATGGACGTGATACGAAGACTGGAGGAAACAGCAGTTCACAAGATCATTGTACCGAGTGAGCATATTTCGGAGTGGGGGAACATCGATTGATCAGCGATTGCTAACGGAACATCTAGCAATGAATGCACTTGTACCCGCCTTGAGTGAGAAAAAGG
This sequence comes from Rossbeevera pachydermis, assembly GCA_038090155.1. Lineage (NCBI taxonomy): Eukaryota > Fungi > Basidiomycota > Agaricomycetes > Boletales > Boletaceae > Leccinum > Leccinum pachyderme. The sequence goes on from JBBPME010000189.1 coordinate 7,898, forward strand.
CAGACATAGAAAAGGTCGAAAGGCAAGAGTTCAAGTACGGCCAGGGAGATCGTCACTATGTAAGCTGACTCAATTGCACGAGTTCCTGGTGATCCCCATTCGTTTGCGTTAACAGCTGGATGTTTACTACCCTCCCGCCGCCTCGGCGCTCTCGACCCCAAACGGAAATCTTCCAGTGTTATTCTTCATCTATGGCGGAGGGTACAACCAGGGTTCACGACGGTATCCGAAACCTTACGAAAACATATACCGTGGATTGGGTTCCTTCTTCGCCGCGCAGGGATTCCTGACGGTCATTCCCGACTATCGGCTTGTACCGGATGTACAGTTCCCCTCGGGGACAGAGGATGTCCGGGATGCGCTCCTATGGATCGCAGAACACTCGATGGAGGTGATGAGTGCAGCGACAGACCCTGCAAGCACGCGGGCACAGCTGGACCCTGGTTACATTTTCATAATGGGACATTCGGCGGGTGCGGCGCACACCTTCGCGCTGTATTCGTATCCGCCGCTGCGAGCGGGCTTGGTGGAGAGGGCTGCGGAGGTGGGGCTGCATGTCCGCGGGGTAGTGCTGAATGGGACCCCATGGCATTTGAACGTGACTGGCGCCGAGGAATTGTTCCCCGCTTCGGGGCCGATCTATTTGTATCTCGGAGACAAGGCGCAGCAAAGGGAGAGGGAATCGCGCGGACTGTGGGCTGCTCTTGCGGAGGACGATGTGCGTGCATTCCCGGATGTGTTACTCGTACAGGGCGAGCGAGAGCCGGACTGGGTCAAGTTTGAGGTCAAGGCGGTGATGGAAAAGGAAATGAAGGAGAAATTGGCGGCTGTCGGGAGAGAGCTAGGGGAAACATACATTGCGGCGGGGCATAACCATATAAGCTCAAATTTGGCATTGGGCACCGGGGACAAAGAAGGAGAGCAATGGGGATATGACGTAGTGGAATGGATCAAGACCAAGGTTTAACACTAATGATCATCATTCTTGAAACCCGCCATCAGTATGAACATATTCAACCACGTCGAGTCGCTGGATGGGTACGTATCGTCTTCCAACCTCGGATGGTCCGTCCGAGGTTGTTCCGAGGTGTGAACAAGTGGCCCGACTTTGGCTGACAGTTGCTCCGACGGGATGCCGCCCCTCAGTTGTAGATCGGGATGATGCAACAAGGGGATTATCCGCAAATAGGCCGCAACGGATCAGTCTTGTGAATGGTCTTCTTTGGTATGTCGCCCTATGAAGTGCAGCTTCCCTTATCAACCAGGCAACGTTTCCCGTTGCCGTAGGCACGCTCCGGGTCAGATAACCAAAGATAAAGGAGCACACGGAAAACTATTTTGTCCAGGAAGTGAATAATTATATGTGAGACGGAATCATGAGAATCGATATCGCACCATATCAACATCGCGATCGGTAATGGGTACTGGTACACCTGATGCAGAATATGTTAAACACAGTAGCGCCTATGCGTGCCCCATATTCCATTCATTACATGCCTGAACTTCTTCGACTAGCCGATGTGGAAACAGCATGGATTGTAATGATAGACTATAACGCGAAATGTTGCTGCAGGCAGAGCTTGACATCGCGAGTGGCGCGGGAAACACAATACCATCAACCCCACGCTGCCGTCGTACTATGCAGAGAACCGTCATATTGTTGAATTGAAGCCAGAAAGAGACGCGACTTGCCTATAATTCACGATGAGATGTCCCTCCGTCGCAAACGACTGCCCAAACGACAACTCTGTCAGCAAACAAGGAATCACATCGATCGAGCCATACGCCACCTTGAACAGGTTGGAAACTGTATCATCAGGCGCAGGAGAGAACGCCAAGTTGATGTACGTGAACTGAAAGAGGGAGAATGACCAAAGGCAAAGGTTATCAACAGCTCGTGCCAGCAGGAGGAAAATGGCCACGTACCAACGGGTCCCCAGCTTTCCACCCCAATTCTTTCCTCAGAAACTGAATCACAGCCTGAAACCGGTTGGCAGCAGTGATCTTGTAAAAGTTTTGCTTCATGATCGGTGCATTGCCCACAGCCTTAAAACGTACGACCACTGTTCCCCGTGCACGGCGATGGTTTCACAAGAAAAGTCTTCGTTAGGAAATGTGGTGCATCTGACCGCAAAAAAAACGGACCTTTAGAGGGATCCTTCTTCTTGTAGCTTTCCAGGGCTTGGACGGCTTGCATGAGAGACTCGCCCTCTTCGCCTGGTGTCCATGGAAGGCATGCTTGGCGACCGAGGTCTTCTGGGCTGCCTGATTGTTGTGCCATTGCGTTGGACCGGTTGTGGTGGTCAGCGTGAGCGTCGTGCTTGACTCGAGGCTTACGGCTTGATCAGAGGGCGACCAATATGGCCCAGAAAAGGCAACTTCACGTTCAAATCATTCTAGTTACAATCAACTCCATTAATTTGCATCAAAGTACAGTATAGATCGTGAATCCCATCCGTCAGACATCAAGCAGTGGTTATCTTTGCACGTTGCGCAGGTGCGACGTATGCTCCCGATCCGGGATGGAACAAATCCTAGAAGCAAGGTAAGTTTGCACCTCAAAAAACTGCAAGGAAAGGAGCCCACCTTGATCATTCCTCTAAAAATCACAGATAAAGCGGCTCGGCTTTCCCATAGAGGGTATAACACGACTGCAAACGTCGAGCAGAACACCCAGAGAATCCCGACCACGACCCAAACAGAGAAACCGGTCACACTGTACACGGTGGAAGCTCCGAACAAAGGGATTGGGATGATAATCAAGAACACTAATGTCTGTAAGGAAAGGGCCCTTAGATTAGGCATCCAACATCACTTTTGAGTAAACCTACCATAATTACGGACGACCAAACGGCAAATCTAAACGCTTTCTTGAGGCCCACCGGATCAAGTTCATTCTCAAGCTCAGTCTTGTCGGAGACAGAGACGACCGATGCCTGTACGTCCTTCTTCTCATCCGTATCTACGTATCCGCCTTGAGAGCCGGTTTTCGTTGCAGCTGGCAAGTTGATTGCCCTAGTCTCTTCAAAGTCGTAATTATCCGGCCACTGTAAGATAGTCAGGAATTTATAATCTGACATGTTTGTTAAGCGAACGTTGACATACAATCAGAGATGCGATCACGGAGACGATACCGCCTATTGCTATCGAGGCAAGGTTGCCGCCAAGCATCTCATAGTTACCTGGTCGAGGAGCATTAGTATATATTAAACCTGGCTATCGGTGATCCTTATCGCACCTCCACTTGTCTATCAGAAATGGAAAAATTCGTGAGCATAGATTATTATTCTTATCAGTGACACGACTCACCGTCACATTAATGACGCCTCCATTTAACCCGTGTGTAAGGGCGAGCCAGACAGCGACACCGGCGATTAACCCAGCTATCGCACCAGTAATGCACCCAATACGATTGGCCTTGCTCCACGTAATACAGAGCGCAATAGGAACGACGCCCGAGCCAAGAATAACGCCCATAAAAGTCTATTTAACGACAGATTAGATCGAGGATCCCTGTAGCCAAACAGGTGCTGTTCGACGTACGTAGAGCCAGCCCATGGATACCCCGATGTAGTAAAAAATGGTGCCTGCGATGCCCATTACGAACGCAAATAACACCACCTACAAGAACGGTACATCGTTGAGGTACAATCATCACAGACAGAAGCGTACGTACACCGGCATGACTCATCCGTAGGACTTGCTGCTCCGTAGCCCGAGGGTTTATGTATCTCTGTTAGGCAAGTTAACCACTTTCCACGTTAGGCGTGAAACAAACTTACGACGTAGACATCATATGTCAAAACCGACGAGACCGCGATTAACTCGGCACTCGTAGCACTGGTCACGGCCAAGAACAACACGATCAATAACGCTGCAGCGCCTGATTGTCCTAGGAGCGCGGCAGCAGCGAAGGAGGCAGGTAATCCTGCCGAGATCTCGTCTTGGGTCAGAGGTTGAAGCAGGGGCACAAATCCACTTGCGGTAGGAACTTGAGTCGGCGACGAAGCTGCAGGAACCGACCCTAGCGCTACAGCAGCCAAACCAAGGGTGGTGGAAAACACGAACGGGACCGCAAACCAGGCAAGCCCTCCCATCAAGCATGCTTTGACGGTAGTGGCTGGTCTGCTGGCAATGGCGCGTTGCCAGTACGCTTGATCCTGAAATACAGTCGCAAAGTTTCCGATCAAGTTGATAACGCCGAATATTAGACCGTTCAAGGAACGGAGCGTGAGGTAGGATCCCTGCGCATTTCCCGAAACTGGCATGATTTGTGAAGCCTCCGAAAGAAGGAAATGCATTTTACTAATGGAACCAATGTATCCCGATGTCGCATAGACTGTGAATACGAATGTCAAGATGATGGCGAAGAGAACGGATGTGTGTGTGCTAGGGTTGAGCACGAATGAGGATCGGATTCACCAAAGTCACCAAAATACGCACTAGTCGCACAGTAGCGTCGACCTCATACCACCGACCACAACATAGATCGAGACACCAAGAGGGATAAGGAAACAGGCAGCGATGGTATTCATGCCGGTCAAGCTGGTCACAGTTGCCGACCCGCCAAGTACAAGCATGGAGGATACGATGATGTTCGTGGCCAATCCAAAGAACATGAAAACGAGGTGAGCAAGCGTTCCCCATCGCGTGCCGATGATCTCTAGCCATGTATGCGCGTACGGTGCATTCAACTTGAGCTTTGCGGCCAATTGGGCGAACAAGAGGACTTGTACGGTTGCGCCTGCTGCGTACCACCAAGGTCCGGAAATACCGTATCTATAAGCCACCGCACTTGATTGGAGCTGGCGGTAACTTTGAATGAACTGTAATAGGGAAACAGATCTGGCACTCACCAGGGTGGCGGCCCAGGTCCAGGCGGAGACGATACCAGACGCGATGAGACCTGGCTTGACTGAGCGTGAAGCAGAGCTGAACTCCTCCGAGTTACGAGGAGAAAATCCGGTGTATCTCGCTTGAATGGCAGTCAAACCGATCATGAAAGCACTGAAAAACAACCCAATCCCTAGGTAATTGAAGCCCGCGTGAGGTTGTTGTCAAATTTTGTTCGCGTGACGTCGTATATGTGCTCACCGACCACTAGTTACGACACTCAGCGTATGTTCAAACAATATAAGAAATTGGACGCATACCGACGCCATATCCCGCACCCTGTGGGAGTACTTGACTCTCAGACATGCTGTGAGGAGAAACGGGCGCTAGACAACGGCGTGTTCAACAAGCGAAGAGGTTCTAAAGCGGGAATTATATACTTCCCGAATCTAGTGCTTATCTGTCGATGACATTTCAGCGAGGTACGGTCTGTGCAAAGATAAGGAATAAATAAGCAGAGCAGATACCTCTGTGAAAAGGCAGTAACTTGACACTCACACCCAGACCGGCGGAAACATCCAACAAACCAGCAATAAACCAGGGATCATGCCAGTGGCAAAATGATGAGGAAGCTAATTCTCCAGGATGAGTGCTTATTTTGTTCTGCCACTGTGCAAGAGTGATCGCTGGAAGTAACCATTCTCGCCGAGCGTTATCACCTCTGATCAAGCCGTCTGTAAGCTGCCCTACACCACTGGTGTGCTGGGGGGACTACAGGCCGCCTTGCGAAGTCCCACTTAGAGTGATCTAGTAACACCTCAATGTTGCATTTGATCTCGCTACACGTGTCGATTGGCATGAGAAATCGACCGATAGCACCACAGGATACATACATTGGTCGCCACTGAAATAACAGCCGAGACCCACGATGCCATTCGATTCTGTCAGCCAGGAGGTGACTCGAGAAAGCTTGCACATACATATATGTACATACATATGCCAAGGCACTCACTGGCTTGTGACAGAGTGGGAACTGGGAACATGGGGTTGACTTATTCTGTTACAGGATAAATGGTCCACAGTGGGAGATAAGAGCGACAAGGTGGCACCGAGCCTGTCAAGACACGTCAATGTATGCGGCCATGAGAGATAAGTACATGCACATGCACACCCCCTTGCACTGATAACAGTTGAGCCGTGTCCTCCTCAGTCTTCGGTAGCGCCGATATTCCCAACACTTTTTCTCACATGAGTTTTCCATTCGGAAAAAACGTCGACAACGCTGGTCGTGATGTCGATTCGATCCATCATAAAATATGATTTGCTCGTAATCAAAAAGAGAACACTGACAAGAGCGAGATTCGAACTCGCGCCCTTTCGGACTGGATGGGTGTGCAACCTGATTCCAGCGCCTTAGACCGCTCGGCCATCTTGCCATTGTGTCTCATGAAATTGTTTGGAATTTCGAGTCAAATAAAGGAGCCACAATTTACGGCTGACACCCTTCAGCTCTGGAAAGAAGCATTCCGCTCCGTTGAGGCCGTCCATAACCTCCTCGTCTTGGCCAAAAAAGGTGCGCATACTGGCGAATCGCCACGACAAAGACAGTGCCACCTCCACTCTGTACGCCATCATCTGGCGTCGATATTATGCCGCCATCATCTCCATCTGCGGTGGATCCGACGAGAACATCCCTGGCCAGGCCCTCATCAAGGGACTCGTGGTCATAGTTGGGCAGCATGCCTGCGAAGTGACCTGCTCCAAGTGTAACTACCTCAAGGACGCCGTGAGTTGCCATCTCTTTATCATCACTCACTTGCTCACCACCCAAGTGAGCAAGGACGCGCCGACGCGGTGGGGCTTTTCGACGTGTTCTGCCAGGCAAAAAGAGGACACACTTCCCATGCTTATACTTGGCAGCAGGGTGAAGAGAAGTCCAGAATCCAATTAACAGTCACGTAGGTACATCTCCCAGACTGGACGGGAGCCTTGCTCCAGACTAAAATCAATCACAAATTGTCAAGAGCGAGCCTACGATACTGCTTTCCCCGAACATACCAGTGCTTCCCTCATTCAAGTTGCACGCCATGGAGTTCAATCTTTCAGTGACGGCAACTTACGTTCTGTCGTGCTTGTAAACATATACGAAAGGCATCGCCTCCAAAAGGGCCAGCTGGTTGGATGTCTCAATTGCCCGGGCCATCGGTGTGATGCTGAGCAGATTAAACGACAGGTATGTTGTCTCTGTAGGTAAAAACTATGTTTCACTGATGCGATCAAAGCGATCAAAGCGTTTCGAGAGCGTCTTCTGGGTTTACCGTTAGGTTATCCTTGGTCGTTGAGCAGCGCGGCAACGTCGATGCAGACGGCCGTCAGGCTGCTCACTAAGGCGACCGAGGTGATTTCCGTACTCGCCTCCACGTCCATCGCTACCGTCCTCTTGTGTTCCCTTGTCGATACTGGCATGAAGGCTGCAGGCACGGTACAGACATTCGAAGCCACTTGAAACGATCTATTGGAAAAGATGGAGTTGTTTGATATGATCGTGGCCAGTATTACAGAGGTGCTTGCCGTTCGGTATCTTGGTTTACTCACCTTCTGAATGCCACATAGCTTCATCTGATCGCATCGCTAGCTTGGTCGGTCATATCAGCTGCCAACAAGGTTCTTGTCTTTCTCGATATCGTTGACGCTTATTATGGACTTTTCACCCAGGTGCTCCTGAAGCAGAGGGATTGAGACGAACGGACCACTTGCTTGGCTGGCACGCTGAGCGACGACTTCGCATTCGTTTACATTGAACGCTTGAATATGATCAAGACGCATATGAAGACCATTACGCTAATGATTCGGCTTCATCGCCGTACGAAACACAAGAGCTTTTGTTAGTCACTGGTGTTGCCTCCCTTGGTATACCGTCTAATTTCACTGTACAGGGCTTCGAACAGCACAATATACGCTTGCTGGGTCGGGAAAGTCTACAGATGCCCACTCGATTGCAGTTTTGAACGAGGGGCAGAAGTGGTTAGGGTCTTCGTATTGTTTCTCGAGCACCGATGTTGCCACACGAAATCCTCAAAATCTCTTCAGCACTATCGCACGCAATCTATGCGATCATGACGCTCAGTAGAAATCCGTGTCATAGGCAGTTGTTAAAGGAAAACGAGCACTTCAGACATCCATCGAAACAAGCAACCACATCAGGTCATTGATCGTCGTCATCGACGCCCTTGATGAAACGGCGGTCCGGCTGATCGAGAGCAGCTTCTGCCAGTCATTTCTGAAGAAGTTGCAAAGGACCCATTTACATCCCACATATGCTTCCTCATCACTACTCGTCCGGAAAGCGATATCTCCGTGCGCTTCCATCTGGTGCCCATCTAGTCGGCAATCAAATGGGTAACGTAGCCCAGGATATGGATGTGGTTTCCGGCGATATCGAAAAGTTTATCCGTCATGCTTCCCATCGGTTTACTGAGGAGGTCGAGCTATACTGGCCTGAACAAGTGTAGTGCCGACTGCTTGTTCTTCATTCCCAATACCTGTTTCAATGGGCCTCGACTGCATTCAAGTTTATCCAGGGTTCTGGATTCAGTCCACATGAACGGCTTGACATACTTTTTCACAAGGACAATGGTACCACTGTCCATCATCTGGACCAGCTATACCCAACAATCTTAGGTCGACCGTTTATGATGGACATCCGAAATGATATGGCTACCAAGCTTGCCTTAAAGGAGCCACACTGCCGTACTACATCCCTTTTGGCCCCCAAGCAGAGACATGAATCTGGTAGCCACTGTTATGGTGGCAAAAGATATTCCTTGCTAGTGGTAACTCCCTCTAGCACGCTGCGCACACTGGCATTCAGCCTGACATCAATGTCATGCGATCGTCACCTCCACCTGCTGTGGTAGCTCCGACGAAGGGATCTCGCAGGCCAGATCCTCACCAGTTAATTCGCAGTCCCAGTCTAGCAGCATGCCGACGAAGGCACGCTTGGCCCAAGTGTAACCGCCTTGCTGCCGTCCTTGGGCGGCCTGCCGACAAGACCGCACCTTCCGAACTGGGTTGACCAGAGCCACCCGACACCTCAAAACTGTTGCTTCCCCCGCCCCTAATTCAGAAATGCAAGAACGCCGATTGCCGTCCATGATCGAGATTCGAGGCCTAGTCAAAGGGGGGAAAAGCTCGACGAACGGAGACCCCATGAATGAATCCGGGCCCTCGCGCCGCTAACCGATCAACCTCCATTGTGGATCCAGGCTGACTTACTGACAGGCGCCCCAGCCCTCGAGTCCGCGTCTATATATAAGAAGTTAAAATGAAACGGAATCCAGACTCACTGTCAAGATTCTACGCACGGTTACAGGCCCAGCCACCGGCATGGAGCTGCTAAAAATTTCCAGTCTGGAACGGTCGATTGTGATGCGACGCTTACTCGTCCTATCACAATTCGTTCGCCAAGAGATGTGGCTAAAAATGGCGTCGGCGGCTCTTCTCACCGATATCGAATCGCATTTAGTGGGAAGGATCAAGAGTGAAAAGGATACCATATGTCAGGTGGACGGATCTGATATCTCGATCTTTACCCCACACGTCCCTGTTGGGAAACCAGAACCCGTATCTGAAGGACATCGATTCGATACGGCGAATACGGACGCAAACAAATCGATTTGGAAGCTGTCAGCCTATCAGACAATGATGTTTTAGTGTACAGCCGGTCTCGTCACATCGTCGGTTACTTTCAGTCCATCAATTCAAGTCAACAACCATGTCCGACCATCAAGAACGTCCCAGGCTGGTCAGATTAGCCACAAAGAACCCCATTATGAAACAACTCATAATGGCATGCATGTCCCTCAAACCGCGCTAATTCAGCTCCACGACTTCGAACCCCCCGCGTCCCGTCACCACGACGAATCGCCCCATACCCTCGTCAAAATCCACCTTGTCTCCGCTCGCACCCTCTTCTTCCACATCGCCCCATGCGATCGTGTCCACATTCTGATCGGAGTTCAGATTCCGCCGCCGCCAGTCCAGGCGATATAAAGCCTCCCCCGTCTCAAATACCGGTCCATACTGCATTTCATACGGCGGTAGGAAAAGCAGCCCTGGACCCACGAGACGGAGTTCTCGGCCAACGACGAACAACCCGCGTCCAGACGAGCCGAGACAAAGGGACCTACAAGCGCGCGGTGTTGAGTCGCCTAAATGTCCTTCCCCTCCCTCGTTTCGTGACCGCCACACCCCGGACACATGCGGAGGGAGATATGTCAAACGGTATGGAAACGCGGTCGTTTGGACGATCATCCTCTTTCTGCGATCCTCTTCTTCCGCAAGTGGTATCAACATCACCATTGACACGCTCTCCGCCCGTCTTCTCGACCGCGCTGCGATCGTCAACGTTGATAACGAGCGTAGTGTCGACATGGGACGCTCCTGGCGCTGTTCATTCCAGTTACAGTTACAATCCATGTCCTCACCCGCACACGGATCGAGACCGGCGTTGGGGTGCAGACACGGGGATTCAACGACGCACGTGGTAAATCCGACCGGCCTGCAGACCGCTTCTTGAAACATAAACACTCGTTTGGGTTCCACGACCACTTGTCCATCCACTGGGACGTCTGGGACGGGAAAAACGCTCATGCAGCGTTCCCATACGACCAGGAGATGGCCATCAAACGCCACGAAGTCCAGAAAGCCGCCAAACTAGAGGAGAACGTGCAAAAAAAGTACCATATGGTGGCGTTCAGACGAAAGTCGCAATATTAATGGTGGTCGCGTGACACTTACAAGATCGGGGGGTCCCGGAAGAAGCGCCGTTCCGGTCGTTTGCGCTCGCCAGTCGAGGAGCTCCAAGCCTCCACCCCCGACCACCCTCGTCGTGTCCAATAGTAATAAATGTTTCCACACGCCGGTCACGACACCCGGAACTCGTGCGTAATCGCACAGCATCATGAAGGGTGCCTTCAAGCTTGTTGAGAGCACCTTGGCGAACCGATGGGATCTACGAGGATACACGGAAAAATAGGACTCATCAGTCAGCCACTTACGAACACTGGCGGGAAGTAAAAATAATTCACCCGAATGATTCTCTTGGCCCAACTGCAATCACACCGGGCACATCTCGATCCTTGACGATCCGACAGGGTACCCCATCGAATGCCGTCCATTCTCCGACACGCTTCAATCCCACAGAAGTCCCAGGCCAACTAACGATAAGCCAATGCAGCACCTTGTCGCCCTGCACGGTCAACAATTCGGTCCCACCCGGGATGAAAACGACCTGGTCCACATGCCCACCCGCGCCTTGGACGTGTTTGGACGCAAGTACGTTTGCCGACAACTGTGGCCACGCGTGGTCGAGGTAGAGCGCCCGCAGTGTCCGTCGTTCGAGCTCCACCGCGGAGAGCTGGGAGAGTGGGCGAGCAGGGCCAGGCAGGGGCAAGTTGCACGCCAGTACCTCGGCGCGGAACCGGACGTACCATACGCAGCGAAGCTTACTGAGGAGATAGTAGTGTTTTGAGGTCTCGTCGATTTAATAGAGCTGGCTCGCTTTTTTCTGCTCAAGGCACTGAGATGGGGGCACACGCTCACCTTGCGTAGCGAAAGTATGGTGTGCACGGACAAGGTCTGTATGATTTGAATCAGGACGTCGTCGACGAGCCTGTCTAGACTGTTGGCCATGGCGTGCAGAATGACTGGAGGGTTACGGATAGTGTTTGAGCGTATCATGACAGCTGCGTGTTGCGACGTTCCAAGTCTAAGGAAGCCGAGAACACACGATCTGACACTTCGCTGCCAAATATAAAATTTCCCGTACTATAGGCTTGCAACGACAAAAGCAGAGCTGGGTTCAAAAGGTCTGATAGGGCGAAATGACGGGGCGGCGGTAGAGGTAGGAGCCGCATGGTACACCGGACGGACCCTCGAATGTGACCTTGTGAATCAGACCGCAGAATCTGGTCTCGACACCGCAATCGCTGGAAGCTCCCGGGGCCAACCCGGCCGCCGACTCTGACTCTGAGATGGCGGCTTGGAGCGTCGATAACTGCTTTCGGTGGACAAGTGTTCGAGGGGTTTATATATATACGCCATGAAACCCAGCAAGCAAGGATCTTTATTCGGTGCGACGTAGGTCCTCTATGTTCGCAACCATGGACCACCGGTTCTCGGACCGTGAGCTGAGTCTGCCAAGTAAGTAGATAGACAAATGTTCGGTGTAAATGTAGGCACTTACCCCCAGAGAGCAACCCCTGAGTTTAACATGGGCGCCTCTCATCCTCGAACTTGAACTTCTTTCTGAACGCCACCAATGTAAAAAAGGAACGTGTCGTTAAGCATCTCTCATTAGCACTTACCGCAGCACCACTTCCAAAACTATTTCAATCCAGACCCACGGCGACCTATTATACCACAGGTTATTACTACTGGGGCGACGACCAGACCACGGGTTCCGTCCCGCGACGATGGAGGGACCGATCCATACCTAAATATCGGCGAAAAAGCGGGAGCGATCCGCTGCGCAAAACGCACACATGCCAGTGGGTTAAATTAGCACACGAACGTAGGTTGGGCTCCTCCGCGTCCATAACCCCGTCGCCTTTGATCCAGGAGGAAACACAATTGCCAGGAGTGACTTTTTTTTTGACGGGACAGGCCCGCGGCCACGCACAAGAATGAGATATGCTGCGCCTTCCAGACTTGTTCAATGCCAATCTTCGAGAACGCGACGGAAGCGCCACGGTCCAGTTTAACCTTTTTACCAGCATCATAATGCGTCTTCTTTCGGGTATCGAGCATGACGTACGCGCTGGAATTGAAAAGCACGTGTGGGGGAAGCCCGTCAGGTGGTGATTACTGGGGGAAATATCATTATGACGACGGGAAGAAAATCCGGACCCAGGTCACACGTCAGAACTTGACCGTCTCACGAGAAGAAGTCGGGCGAGAGTTGAAGACGAGAGACGAGAGCCAGAATTAGAACCTAGAACGCGCGTGATCTGGGTATTGAAGATATGAAGATGGGTGCATGACCTGTATCGACAAGCGCCAAAGCAAATATGACGTGCTGGTCTCGCGATCCTGCACAATTCCTACACAGAGTGCATGTGATCACAGTAACCTGCTCGTTGTTTGCCGGCGGAGCGTTACCACGCATAACGCTGCGCGCCCCCTCAAATCTGTATTTCGGCAGTACCCCAATTATTGACGGCACCCATCCAGAAAAAAAAAAGCTGACCCGTCAAGGACCGGTCCACGTGAAGACATTAGAAACGTAACGCGACCAAGGATAAGGAGAAACAGAAGCTCAAAATAAGTATGTGTCGGTCGTGTTCTGGACTTCTGTAGGCTTGTGTCGAAAACCCCGCTCAGGGTCAATAAGGATCGAGGGCATTGCGTGATACAGGGGCTCAGGTGTGTGTGACCCTCATAATGAATGTTGGAAAGAAGTGTGTACCTGTGCATTATCTTGGGTACACCAGCGATAAGTGCTGTAAGTGTGTGCTCGATAAAAATAATGCAAGGGAACTTACCAGCAAATCGAAGCGAAGCGAAGAGACAACTTAACCCTAGACCCGTGGTAAATCAATCGCGTAAATGAGCAAAGGGACGGCCTTGGTCCAGACTCCCGATTAACGGCCCGCCGCCACTGATCACAGATATACATACTTAGGCTCAGGTTAAGTATGCCTCAGTGCGTTGCCAAGCGCCTGACCAAGATCGTTTACCGACGGGTGTTAGCCGGGCTAGACTTGGGGTGCGACCTCGGCGACGTCGCCTGTAAACTGCTTGAATCGGAAAAGTGTTTAGGCAGAACGCTGTAAAGAGCACTGTGATCGAACGTGAGAGCGTCCTGACAGCGATGACGAATCGGTGAGTCGGATGGAGGTCGGGAGCGAAGAGGTGAGTCGACGTGAAAGCATTCCGACGCGCTGACAACCCTGAGGGTACGAAGGAGACAGGGGTACACGGAATAAACCGCCGGGCGGGTCGTCCGAAGAGTGAACAACCTCCAGTTAGTATTATTAGTACTACTTAGGTGGACTGAACGTGGCCTGAGGCCCTGAGAAGGTAGAACGAGAGACCGTGGGCAATCAAGGATCCCAAAGAAAAAGTGTGGCCGTTTACAGCACGATAGCTTGGCGAAATACGTGGCGCCGAAAGGAGGCTAAGCCTTTTTGGGACTCACCGGCTAATCTTTGACTTTCGGACAATCCCATGGCGCAGGGTGTGGACGTGGACAGGTATGGAGATGGATAGGCGATTATGGATACATGGAAGGCTCAAAAATGATCCGGACAGCCATCATGCTGGCTGAGGAGCATGCGCGGAGGTCCGAACTACCACTAAGCGGACGACGAATATGATTGGTGGTGCTGAGCCAGTGCTCTTCCATTTCTGTGGAATTCAGGCGATCGGCTAAAGAGGGGTTCGACGAAGTTGCTGATTGAGAATAGACTCGGTGCTGTAAACTGAGTCCAGGGCGTCTTGCGGGGTGTGACGCCTTCTCGGAATATCGGGCCGAGTATTGACCAAGGACACAAATAAAGTGGAGAGTACATACATACCATCGACTCTCGATCGACACCTCCATTGCACTGTCTTCTAAGAAAAGAAAAACAAGCAAAGCTAGCACAGTCCAGACACCCTCACCGTCTGCATTGCAAGGGTTGCGTCGTCTCCCTCTTTTTGGCGGTACTACACACACTTTTTTTTTTCTCCAGGGCAGCTCGATCGGGACGCTCTCAGGGACGAACTTTCGGGGTGGGCCGAGAACTGCGTGGCGTTCACGGCCACTACGCCGTCGAACGTCTACTTATCTACCCCTACACAGGTTCGCAAAAAACTTCAAGGCCGTTGAGTGGCAACGATAACACGCCCCCACAGGGGTCATCCAACCCTCCCCATCCACCGATAGGCCGGCGTGAGTCCAACCCCACCCCCACCTTCCAAGCGACGCATCCTTCCGACCCCTGGTTCGAGCCCCGCAGACGACTTTGACACGTCTTGGTCCATCATATTACTGCTGACAAGCGCCATCGCCAGCACCAGATTGAGACATTTGCCTCGTCAACCGACATCACGACGAAACGGATGGCTTGCTGCTCGCAGCGAAATAATGGCATCGCTCGACAACTAGCAACGTCGTTGACTCGTTTGAAACACGCCCGAAACGTGTCTGAAATGTCCTCAAACCCGTGGCGCAAGCTCTTTCTCGCATTTCTCCGCGCCACATACACCCACACACGCACTCCCACGTGCCGTCGGAAGAAGAGACTCCGTTTCGAACTTTGAGAAACTGCGACAAGCTGAGGCTCTGCTGTGGTTGCTGGAGACGGACGTGGGACGTGGGATTGGGTGGCAAGTCGACCGCAATGGGTGATTAGTACATATGCCGTACTGATCGAACAGACAGTCAGCCATCCAATCATGCAATGGCGTACGAGCAATGAAACGAACCGTAAGGAGCACGTGCACGGCAACGTCCGTGTACAAGCCCTAACCGGGGACGAGGGCAGTAATTCCCGTTCCGTTGCTATTCCGAACCCGGCATGATGATGCGTTCCACGATCGATGACTTACCATGCGTACGTATGTGCGTCCCGCTCACGCCACAGGATCCGGATGCCACAGCGATGTAACACTCGTCATTGTGTTGCCACCATCACTCCATCGACACTTGGTCGTGATCCGGCGACCCTCTTTTTGTTCAATCCACAACGACGATGGGGATCCGCAAGATGGCGATAGGGTAGGTGGCGGCCCCTGGACACTGCCCCGCCATATCGTTGGTCGTCTCTTGCGTCTTGGATCGACGCACTGAGGCCAGGGACTAAGTTACACCAGGTTCACACGTCGCTTGTATGAGAAAAAAAAAGGTCGATTGTCATGACATGAAAATGATCTCGATCGGACCATGTATCCAAGTATCCAAGTTCCAAGGTCCACGTCCCAACTGCCATTGGACCGGGATCCACCGAGCAGGGTAGCTTCGGTCATCAAACGAGGCCGCCGACTGGGACACACGTCGTGACTCGGCACGATCTCCGACAGAAACAGACACGATACGCGGAACATGAAGGTCGTGCCTCATTGATATTGATCGGCCCAGCCTCGTCGTCTTTGCAAAGGTCGATTGATATGATACAATGGACGGGTGAGTTGCTATCTGTTTGATCCCGATTCGATCCGCTTGTCGCGCCGGCAAAAGGCTGGAGACTGGAGTCGAGAAGTGTGTGAGAATGTGTAGCCAAATAAAAATTATATTAGCTGTATGTACTGAAACGTCCCCCCCGTTCCGCCAACCAGGTCCAGTGATACCCTTTCAGGGACGCGGGTTAGTGGTACGTAAAAAAAGAAAAGGAAAAAAGAAAGATGCGATTCATAGATTCGGGACATTTTGGTTCGCCACAGTACACGCGTGGCACGGGTACCTTGAATCATGATAGGCTGCCGAAAGCGTTCAAGAGGGAAAAAAAGATATCGGCATTATAATATACCACTAGGCAAGAGAAACCACTGGGGCTAGATACAAAACCAACGCCTGTAGCTTTAGATGGTCATATACTCCATCCGGAGCGCTGGGCATTCGGACGGACCCAAAGAGGAGAGAGGAAAAGGAAAGGATAGAGAGATGCCATGGTATGAATATAGCTAGGTATGCAAGTTGTGTCTATATGGATGCGATGCTCGAGTGTGATGCGGAGAGAGAGAAAGAGAGATAGAGTGAGAAAAAGGAAATGCAAAACGAGAGAAGGCTGCCGCGGCGAGGTTCGGCAATACTAAGTCTACAAATGATGGAGGGCGTCGGAGAGAGATAGAGATAAGACGAATGAGACGAAACGGGGACGGGATCTAGATGTGTCTAGGCCTGAAATTTTGGTTTTTGCTAGAGAAGAAAGCGGAGTCAGAGTGAGCGACGGGACATTGGCAAGTTGCGCCAGACGTACCGGCTTGCGCATCATCAGCGGGGGGGAAGAGTTGGGCGAGTCCGCATAAGATGCCTGTGGACAGGGTCAGGAGGGGGTGGGAGGGAGAGGGCAAGTGAACGCACAGACTGCACGTAGGGATGTGGGGGTGCGACGCTCTGAGGCGTGGACGCGGTCTTGGACAAGACTTTTCTGAGCTGCGGACGGAGTGAGACGCGTCGAAAAGAAAGGAGGGAAGAGGGGCACCTTGGCTTCGCTGTCTGCGGCATGCTGAGCGTACATGCTCGGGTGGAGGGACACGTTGTCGAGGCTGGTAGCCTGTGGGAGGGAGGAGAGTGCACAGGAGAGACTCGGGAGTGCGACGAGCTTGTCGTGACGAAGGGAGGTCATGTTGGATTGTTGTTTTTGAACGAGGAGGAGGTGAGTACTTTTATACGTGACTAGATTTCCCGCGCAGAGCCGGCGGTGTGTTCTCATAACGATGCGCGGTTAAAATCTCAGATCTCGTTTTATTTCGGTCGCAATGCCATCGACGAACGCGTCTGCCGTCCTCGTTCGCCTAAATTTTGGGGGTTATCCACTTACTATTACCCACGCGCGGTCTCCTAGGAATATCTACCTCTCTCTCCATCCCTCGGATCGCTAGACACGGCACCGACAGTGCCAGTACCCGTGAGATCGCCCAGCATCGTGTATATACTTGTACTAGATACAGTCCTCCTGCTCTTTTTTCCCTCCCTTTCTGCTTCTTTGGCAGGGTCGTCCAACGATGTGCACGTCGTGTCCTCCGTCCATCACGAAAACCCGGGCCTCGTGCCCGACAGAACTCGAACCGGCCAACCAGCGTTCACCCCTTGATGATGGCAGGGCTGTGAGCGAAAGCGATCCCAGGCAGAGTCGGATCGATGTCTTCGAGGGACCCATACCTCGTGCCGTGGCATCCGCTCCTTTCTCATCGCGCTTCACCCATTCCTCCCCACCCTGACTGTGTAGGAAAGACAACGCTCGCGACCCAAAATGAAATGGCTGCGCTTCGTCTTCTCAGTACGATCTCTCCTCACGTTCTGATGCTTTCCCAGACATGCGTCGTGGCGTTCGGCGATGCCATTCGATGGCCTATCAGTCCTAGTGGGCCATCTCGTCCACGGACCAATCAAACGACACTGATACCCAAGATGGCCACAAAAATGCCTCAGATGGAAATGAGAGCATCCAATACATCCAATCAGCCCTGATCACATCTCTCCCAAGATCTCACCGCGCATCCATTTCGTAACGTTATCGCGTCCACCGCGCGTGTATCTCTATCTCTATCTACTTCTTTCGTCCACCCTCCTTTCTCCTCGGACCCAAAGCCTAATTGTCTTCCTTCCCTTTTCCTCCTTGGTATCATCGTCAAGTACGAGATCGTCGAGATAAGGTCACTCCACAGCTTGAACACCATCATACACCGCCAAGCGCTCCCGAGCTCCAGGCCAATCCAGTGAGCCTTGTACGAGCTCGGTCAACACGGCGATCACCTCGTCGATGGATCCGATCAACTGTTCCGTCGTATCACGTTCGCTGTCACCAAGTGGCTCAGTGATGCTGTCGACGCCGCCACGGGTGCCACGCGGCTACGTACCGGAGTGTCATCGTCTTGTTCTGGACAGCTGTGCAAACAATGTTAGGCCGCCCGTCCGCAATCGACACACCATAAAGACCTACAGGCAAAGTCGAGCGTCACGCCAAACGGAGTGCCGAGCTCGTCGTTCCGCGCATAGCGTTTTCCGATAGTGGCGCTCGAATCATCTACCTTGGAAAAGATGCCAGCCTTCCGGAGCTTGCTTGCTAGTGCGAGTGAGGCGGCGAGCAGAACGGAAAGGTAGACTACACGCACAGACTTCTTCCACCAGGGGGTCGAACTCGTCCCTTGCGCTGAGTGGGACGATGAGCACCTTCGTGGGCGCAACGACGGAGGGAAGGGAGAGGACCTCGGGGACGGTTAGGAAAGGTGGTGGGTGGTGTGATATGGGCTCACCCCGCGCTCGACGTCCTGCTCACGACACCAAAACGTGTGTTCGAGGAGGGTATAGAGGATTCGACCGAATCCAAAGGAGGGTTCGATGACATTGGGAGTAAATTCGCGAACTGTGCCGTCATTGGTCAGCGTGCGGATTCTCGCGCGAAAAGGGCCAGAAACAGACTAGATTGCTTGAACGTCTTGCGCTGAATAGTCACGTGTTCAGAGGTCAGGGTGATCTCTCTGCCTTCAACAGAGATCGTGGCCGAACTGGCGAAAAAGGTAAAGAAATGAAGTTAGTTGCACATCTCCGCGGGCCAAACAAAATTTGGACCCCACCCATTCTCGAGTTCGCTTTTGAGTTTGATGAGTTCAGGTTGGTTCATCTCCCCGACGATCTTCTGCACCACGCCTGCATCCCGTCCGAGCGTCTTTCCGAGCACCTTCTTGTTGAACTCTGCCACCTCCCGCTCCGAGACGACGGGTTCCTTGAGCGCCTCCCGCACCACCAGCGGATGCCCCGTCTTCGCCGCGTGCACCGTCAGGTCATACGCCGCCCGATCCGCACACCCAACACACTCGGTCCACCCCGTCGAGTTCTCGATCTCAGCATCCCAGCAGTCCGTCGCATAGTGTGCCATCTCGTTCGACATGTGCTGTCGGAACCGTAAACGGGTCGGGTTGATTCCGATGTGCACAAGGAAGAGGTGGATTCGGGCGAGAAAGTAGCCAAGCGTCTCATTGGCAACGATACCCTTGTCCACGGCGTCACCGATTGACATATGGGTGACGGTCGTGAGACCCTGCGACTGCACGTGGCGATCTAGCAAGGCGAGTACGATGTGCCGGCATTCCGAGAACCCGGGGTGACGTTTGTCGGCGGGGTCTACGAAGTGCTCAATCTCGCCCATGGTGAATTCGCGCACACGTAAGAGCCCAGCGCGGGGCGAGATCTCGTTGCGGAAAGATCGCCCGATTTGAGCGGATGCAAACGGGACTCGTCCATTGTTGAATTCGAGCAGTCGCGAAAAGTTGACAAAATGCCCTTGAGCGGTCTCGGGACGGAGGAAGCTGTTCGGGATCAGACAAACACGTGCACACGAGCATGGTCACCTCCTACCCCGGATGTTGGCCAGTTGGCCCGATACTGCTCGCAAACATCAGATTGAATTCCTGCGGTTCTCCCACTGGATTGTCCGTATCTGGGTTTCGAATGTCGTATTTGCGACAGAGCTCGCCGAGCTCAGGCCCAGAAAAGTTGTCGAGCTGCTCCCACCATTCAGCCTCGGTGGCCCCGTTCTCGCGCCCGGGCACGCACCTGCGCGAGGATACGCTCATACTCTTGTACGGTCTCGTCCGGCAGCTGCACTGCGGCGCTCTTGACCTTTTTCTTTTTCTTCTTGTCGTCCTCCTGGACTGCCTGCGCAGCCAGCCCACGCGCCTCACGATCGCCTGCGAGCCTGGCAGCAAGGACGCTCTTGACGAGGTGGTCCGCGCGAAGGACATCCCCCGTTTTGGTATCCTTGACCATCCAGTCTGCGAACCGTGCCACGTGGCCAGAGGTCTCGAACACGGAGGCGGGCGTCATGATGGTCGTGTCCAGCTCCAGCATATGATCGTGGACGATAAAGTGACGCCGCCATTCTGCGATGATGTTGGCCTGGAGAGACGACCCCGGTGGACCGTAGTCGTACAAACCCGCGACACCTGGGATTTCGTTGAGGGTGATTGAATGGCGAGAAGGTGTGATCCGGACTTACCCCCGTAGATCTCGAATGCGGGGGCGTAAAAGAAACGGCGGTTGAGGAGAGCCTCGAGACGGGTCTTGTCGAAGGGATGCGCGGCTTTGTTGACGGGTTTGTTGGCCATGTCGGTGTGTTTGAATCTAACACTTCTAGTAAGCTTGAGGAGGACGTCAAGTTGTCCAAATCTGACTCGCATCTGATTATCCAAATGTGACTAGTAAAAATAATAATGTTGTATGTTACTCGGAAACTGCCGTTTGTTCTCGTAGCGGAGGAAACCAATCCAAAGGTCCGTTATGAAAACCGCGCACGTTCCTACTGCTCGCGGCGATCACGATCGAACGTCATGATCAGTAGACCCGGTTTAGCGGACGCGAGCAACGGGCAGGCGGTTTCTCTGGTTCCAGTAATGGTTCTGTAGGAATGCGAACGCAATGCGGCATTCGCAGGAGGCATGCCATGTGCGGGGACGCAACGGACGGCGCCACATATAAGCCCGGCCTGCTTTAGTGGGTTAGTGGATCCACATATGGGCGCATCATCCAGTGGCTCGTGCCAGCGGCCAGGCACGCCATTCAGTTCCGTGCTGGGTGCTGTGTATACATCCACCCTCTTCTCGTTCTCTTATTGGAATCAAGACGCAGGGCAGTCGTCTCGGTGTCTTTAGTTATCGTATCGGGCTGGACGGGCGACAGTGGGATAGTTGCCGGTCCTGCTGCGCGTCTAGCCTACACACAATCCATCTAAGAAGCAAAACTCCCTCAGCCAAGGCGGGACCGGACCGTGTCGCATTCATCATCGCGCGCGCCCTCAGAGTCGTCCTGCTGAGCCTATATCTACCTATCATGGAATCACCGCACCTTCTATCGCCCCTTCGTATGCCTACTGCTTCCCGCCCTATGCCGTTTATCTCTGGAATAAGATCCCAATATTTCCGCATTGGCAAGCCAGTCACGAACATCGCAGGTTGGTCAGTTTACCCGCACGAAGGTCGGTGGGATGGCTCAGCAATGTATCCATGTTTGGCCCCAGACGAAGAAGTTGACCATATTTCCTATTAATCAATGCTAGTATATACGGGGCTGGGGAAGAACACTGAATTGTACGTCACGCTGCGAGGTTCGGATGGGTTTCGAATTCTTGTCCTGGTTTACACGACTGGATGAGCGGGTAAATTAGGTACAAGTACAAACGGGTTTTACGAAGGTGCGCATGCAACTGGGTCCGGTCTCTTGCTTATGCATGGCTCTTTGCTTTCAATTGAATTATGCATCGCCCTGTCGGCACATGTTGCGGAACTCACGGAGAACTGTGAGATGTGGGTACGTCACCTGCGAGAGCCGGGTCCGGGCTTCGAGTCCCTGTAACTGAATACATTTCTGACAGTATCATTCCGGGCCCTGTTCACGTACGCTGGGATAGCCCTGACCAGTCCTGGAGGCCAGCTGCACCATTCAAGTTCTAGTTCTTTCCTGCAGTCCCTGAATACCCCGAGGAGAATCCGGAGTCCTGTTTAGCTGATGAGTCGAATTGTGGAGTCTCATCACGTGGTGGCACACATATCCGAGTCACTGCAGATAAGACGCTTTAATGGCGTCACTCGATAGCTGCTGTTCGTGTCTGCCATCAGACAGTCGATTCGACGTTTCCAACAATGAAACGGCAAGATCAAGGTGAGAAGATCATGACTATGTACATCATTAAGCAGCGCGCCCGGTGATCGGCGTGGCAAGACTACGTGCTTTTACTTTCTTTTTCACATCAGGAATCCGACATATGCGGTCCTTCTTACTGCCAGACGAATGAGAGAGGGGGGATCGTCAAACAAATTTCACATCATCAAACTCTGGCATGTAGGGTCGGGAAAGGACAATGAATGATACGCCGACGGAGAATGGGGTGAATTTTGGGGTGTTTTCCAGTTTATTCAGTCGCACCTCGTGGATCAGTGCGTCCAGATTCTGTATGCCCCTGGCATGTTCTGCGATTAATGTGGCGTCGAGCGGTTTACCGGGAAAACGTGGATATGATGTCAAGAGTTGGAGTCGTATTCACGTCGTGGATCATCACCACCGACCGGAACGGAAATCCTTATCAAGGATCGATGCATGGCCATTGGGTAAGTCGAAGGCCCCGTGTTCTCGTTGGAGAAAAACGCGCAAACCAAGGTCACTGGTGCCAGTGGTGCTCTTTATATCCAGGTCATCGTTTCTGGAACTGTGAACAATTCCTATGAAACACACCTGACGATTGCACGACAGATATTTGACACAATACATGGGGTCATCTCATGGCCTCGACATAAATGAGATCGCCGGACGCATTTCCCATCGTCGAACCTTGCAATGAGGAAGACTGCGTATTGACCTGTCGCTTGGTAATGAATATTGGGGTGAGTTTCGCAGTCTGCTCGGTTGCATAACCAATCCACTTCCAGGTAAGCCTCGTGGATTTGTAGGTCAAAATAGGACCCTAGTGTGCTCCGAGGAGAAAACAGTCAGGTGATTGGGCGAACACCGGGACGTTCTCGGGCCGCCACTAGGAACCATCATTTTGGATTCTTAATTCAAAGTGAGTGGGTTCACACTCATTGCTAGATACTGAGTGAGGTGAGGCTTCTGAAAAGTTACCACAACACTTCTATCAAACGAACTAATATCTGATAAGCGTCATAACGCTGTATCAACGAGTACGCTGATTGAAGGCTTATCGATCGTCTCTCGCGTTCCGTCACAGAACCGCGGTTTTTGTGCATTAAAACCTGCCGATCCCTCGCTACATGACCTCCGAGCCCGTCTTCGACCCCCAAATCTATGAATGAGGGATCGTCGACTGAATTTCACATCACCTAACGCTAGTGTGCATGGGGTTGACATTGGAAGAGACCGTTCAGCTGGAGATAATGGTGAGAAATACTAGGAAGGACTCCAAAATTCTGATGGTCTATGTAAGGGCGGGTCAGGCCACGTACATATCATGGCTCCATCAGGTGATGTTAGTATCGCGATTGTTGGCAAGGTAGCGAAAGGGCCTATCGAGAATCAACACGTCGCTCGTCGGATTGCACGATTGCTTATCTGTGCGCGCACCGAGAACAACCGATCGTGTTTGTCTTTTGCAAGTGGGGTCTAACTAGCTTGTGAATGTGCCCGACAGTGGAAGGAAGCTCTACTGTACGCCCGGCGATAAGTCGGTCCATGAAGATCACGGTGTGAGTCATGAATACAGGGGTTGAGAACTAGGAGATGGCAGGGTTCATGATGTGTATGTGCCTTATGCTGTACTTATGGGCAACGCTGCGATGATCTGGAAGTGAGTCTGAGGATGTCATAACAAGGAGGTTTTGTGCTGCCGCTGTAATTTATTTTTCTAAAAAAGTGCTGTTCGGATAAATGAACGAATTTAGGTCGGTTGTTCAAAAGTCGAAAAGGAAGGGGAAAAAAAATATTCAAGTATCCCGGACTCACCGTTGGACATATGTTCAGCTTGTCATGTCCGAGGTTCGTTTTGTCCTTCTATAGCCTACTTACTACTAGCACTTTTACTGATCCTTTCACAGAATGGCCAGCTACAACTATCCCTGCTCTCCCTCTCCATCGCCGCAGCAAACGCAGCCCCAATATCCGCTCCTCCCTTCGCTGAATCTGCTTCTAGGGCTTCACAAGGTAAGAAGGCGACCAAGGACTCGTCTTCCTGCAAATCTCACATCAGAGTCGCACATGCAGCCCAGTCCGCGAACACGACCAAGCATCGCCGACTTTCCTCGGCAGGCAGGTCCAGAAGGAGACTGAGCGATGCTCGCGACGCCGCTACTCGCCCTTTGTAAGTAAGACGCCTGGTCCTACTGACGGCAACCCCGTGGTTGGAAGTCATCGTACTGCTTTTTTTTCTTCCCTTTCTTGCTTTGTGTAAGTGGTAGTGCTGACTCTCACCCAGCCCAGCGTCCTTGCAAACTGCTTCTGCATCCCTCGCCGCACTCTCGCTATCTTCACCCACTTTATCACAGCGCCAAGTCCTTGGCATTGCCCAACCAATTCAGGTCCCTCTGACGACGCAGGGCGCATCTGACCCCGACCCTGCCAGCGTCGACGACGCCTCTTCCCCATCCCATTCCCTACTCGCCTCTAATTCTGTCAACGTTGCCAAGCAGGGCCGTAAGCGAGGTACTATATTTACATGTGAAAGTTGTTCCAAGGTCTGTGCCCATTATTCTGGTCGATGAGACAGTTTACATGTGTATGTGATCGCGTGGCTAAAATCAATCGGGCATTTTTTTCCACCAGGTTTATCGACATCCGTCATGTTTGATCAAGCATCGTTGGGAACATATCCCTCAATGGCGGGAAGCGTCCAAGTTTGTGTTGAGCAAACATCAACAAGTACAGTTGCTCGAGGTCAGTCTTTTCAAACTGTCTCGAGTTTCGCCGTGAGACTGTGGCGACCTGGTTCCGTCTTCCTCGCTCCCCGTGATGCTGACCCGAATTTGGACCAGGCTGCCGCTATTCTCTCGCATCTCTCACCTTCGTCGGCGTCATTGCCAGAAGACCGTTCTTTGTGGCCATCTTTCCTTTCTGGGGGACTCGTCCTCCCACCTGCCTCTGTACCGAACAACGATGTCGAGTCCATACCGACGGCAACGAGCTCCATTTCGCTCTCCCAGTCTGCATCTAGCGACCATAGCTCGTTTTCGATCTCGAGTTCCGTGCCAGCGAGTACGCTGGACTTCCATTCCGGCGGGTCGACCGGGATGTTGAACATCCCAACAGCACGAATGGCCACAGCAGATGGGAGGAACTCCCCGGTGTCGCTGCCAGTAACTGCGGAAGACGATGCGTTAAATTTGCTCGCATTACGTTCCGCGTCAGTATCGGAATCGGTGCCCTTGTCGTCATACGTGCCCCACTCCCATGCTCGATCACAGTCACAGTCACATTCGTACTCGCGTTCGCGTGTGCATGCCCATTCGCATTCGTTGTCGCTCTCGGACGCGCCCTCGAAGGATTTGAGGGAACGGCGGTCGTCGAACGCGTACGAATATGGGTTCATGGCGGGATCAGGTTTGGGTAATGGGCACGACTATGGGTCCTCGGGCTATGCGTATACGCCCAACTCGAACGGCCAGTGGTACCTCCCGCACTCGTCCGTCCGATCCAAGTCGGGCTCGTCAAGGTCCCGGTCTGGGTCCCAGTCGGTGCCAGAGAGTAAGAGCGATGACGACGACGAATCGGACGGGAGTGAGGGTGGAATGGATGGGGAAGGGACGAGGCGGGCGAGGCTTCATGGATCGCATATGCGTTTGCGGAAGACGGAGGACGAGGACGAGGATGTAGATGGAGATGGAGATGGATTGAGGGGTCTTGTATGTGACGACTAACCTCTTCAACGACGTCGACGTCGTGCCGGTTTGGCTCGGTCGACTGCGAAGTCCAGGATTGGGCTCCGATTTGTGGAATTGCATAGGACGCCACCCTACTCTGGGTCAGATACCCTGACGACGGTTCAACATTCCGCTTTGCCTCGTGGGTCGTCACCGGTTCACTCACCGATGTGTCCCCGTAGACATTCTGTTTTTGTTCTTCACTATTTTGTTTTCGTTCGTATCGTATTATGTGGGATCATTCTTGTAGGCTCACTGTCATCTAGTCGATTATTTAAAGGGAGGCGCATGTTATATGTACAAGGATATCGATCCTGTGAGCATGGATTCAAAAGATGCTCACATGAACGCCTGAAGGCTACAAAGATGAACGGATTCAAATACATGGCGTAGGTTCCCATCGACTGCACGCCAATTGAATCAGTGATGTCAAAAGGTATTCAAAGGTGATTATATACAAAGCGCATATATACGCTGTTCACGCAACACTATATCATGTGGCCCAAGCTCCAGCTACGCCCAGGTCACTTTGGTCTCCCATGCGTCCAATTCGATGCACAAGTTCGACAGGACCAGCTCCTCGTTCGTGGGATTGTACGTCCAATCCTCTACCTTGTAACCATCCACGTTCACCGTCGTCGGTTTCTGGACACCGAGAATAGTGATCGTCTCCAGTTTCTGATCAACGGAGTACTCTCCTGTGCTCTCAATGCACAGTTCCCCAATGCTCGCCGAGAACTTCACGATGCGGTTTGGTCCAGGCGGGTAGCTTTCGCCGTCATCGATGTATGCATCGCCTGACGCAGTTCCTGCTTTATTCAAAGAGACCAGAAGGGAGTAAGGCCCCTCCCGCGTTTCGTAGATCGTGTAGGCAGGTTCCTGGTGCAACAATAGGATAGAGTCATCTCGAATATGGACGTTAATGTGGCTGAGAGGAGCGCTCAAGGTTGTATTTGTGCCGGGGTTAGCGTCGACGGCCGCATGAGTCCACCAATCACGCCAGACGACGGTACCTCTGCCAGGGAAGATTCCTACAACACCAGTTAATTTGGTTTACAAACTCGAGACAAACTACATACCATCAACTGTCGTTGCACCAGGGGCTAAGACGGGGGTAACAAGGATGTCACTCCCAATCAGCCATTGTCTGTCGACGTCGAAAAGTTCTGGTTCATTTGGGAACTCGTAGAACAGGGCTCGAACGGGTGGGAGACCATTAGTTGAAGCGTTGGCAAACAGAGTATACTTTTTATCCGACATTCAGTACGTTCCGCCAAGGTTTCTGAAACTACGCACCCAGTACGGCAGCATTGAGTATCTGGCGGCAATGGCGATGCGTGACGCGTTCGCGACGCTGTCCCACCTGTACGGTTCTTGAGGCAGAGCACCCATAATATTATGATTCCTGTAGAATGGCACAAAGGCAGAGAGTTGCATCCACCGGTTGCACAGTTCTTCGTCGGTGTTGTCATCTAAAGAGTGTTAGCATGTGTCAGCTCTAGCAACCGTACGTGAAACTTACTAAAGCCGCATGTGTCTGCACCGACCATCGGAATTTGGTAAATCTGGAACTGTAGAATGCCTTGGATACTTAAATAGAGGTATTTCCATGTGCTGAAATTGTCGCCGAGCTAGACAGTGATAAGAATTTTCGTGGAGTCACTTAGGAAAGATAGGACACACCCAATGGCCAGTCCATACTCCAGCAGAGGGGAAGGTCGAACGGCTAATCAGGAATGGTCTCTTCCCTTGCAAGATGGACCGCAAGGCAATATGTGTGGCCTTTTCTTCCATCATCCCAAACATATTATGTACATCAAGCTCGGCGATATCACCATAATGAGTGGCATTCGTGGCCACGGTATTTTTGTAGAGCGAGCCGATAGCTACAGGACGAAAGTGAAGTTCAGTTGCAAGTCAAATCAAATGAGAAAAGTGTTTGACCATTGTGGATAGCGTATGGCGGGCTGTTAAGATCAACGTCTGGCTCGTCTCCAGCGCCAGCACCATCACGCTTCCGTAGCGGCTCTGTGGTTCCAGGTGAACAAGAATTGGTCCACGTTCCATTGATTGTCATATTGCCACTGGGACCCCAGATAGTGTTATTGTAGCTTTAGGGGGAAAGACGATTAGTATGTTGCAGCGGTACATTGTTGCTCGACTCATACTAACCATTCAGGATATCCAGGTATTGGAGCGTCAGACACGGTGAACGGTTGCAGCGCCGAAATATTCGCTCCAGTTCCGCTGTTCGCAGGATAAGCTTGGATTGTAATCAATACCAACCTTTACTTACCAAGAGTCGCTGCAGAATGAACTGGGTTCGTTCATATCAAGCCAGATGCCAGAGAATTCGACCCCAAGCTCAGTCCAGTTCTTAAGCCCCTCTGTCCACCATGCTTCGGTATTCGGGGCGAACCAGTCGGGGTAAGCCTGATTGACATAAAACGAGTCAGGATTAGTAGACATAGCACACAGAAATTGCATACCGAGTAACCCGGCCAAACTTGTCCCAAATACAGGGATCCGTCGGGGTTCTTCATAAATACCTCCCTAGACAGAATATAAGAGTCGTTATCGTGTGGCTTAATCCAACGTACTTGTCAACTCCGTCCGAGAATGGATAATACTGACAAAGAGTTGAGGAAGAAAACTCTTGCAATCTGAAGCTTGAACTCACCACATCAGTTGCATTGAGGGTAATTCCGATACCCACATCTACAATAGGAATATCTATAAAGCGGGATGCTTTATCCTACGCTGCACGTTAATGTTGGCCATGAAACACTCACAGTGTTGGTGGTTGGCTGCCTAGTAAAATACATTAGCCATTTTGCCTAGAGCACAATCAAACAACTGACTAATTGTTCGATGAATTCCCGAAGCCCTTCGCCAGGGAACCTAACGGGGTCGGTTGTAAAGTCACGGAATGAGTGGTACAGATCAATATCGTTCCATTGAACTGTATCTCATTTAGCCAAGTACCATGAATTGTAAAAAGAAACATACCCTCGAGAGGAATGTTCGCAGCACGCATAGCAGCAACGTTTGCGATGTCCTCACTGATGTTGGTATACCCCCACCTTACAACAGCAATCCAACACTTAGTTTTCAATCGACCGGATAAAGTCATATGATACTTCACCTGCATAAGTGGAATCCAAAGCCCCAAGCTGGTTGCCACATTGGATAACCGATTGTCGCTCCGTATTGGGCAATGACTTCAGCATCTGTGGGCCCAGAGAAAAAGTAGAAATCCAAAATTCCGCCAATCATTCGGTACTCGATCAACGACACATCTGAGCCAGGCGGGGTTTGCAAGATGATATCCGACCCTGCTGAGCTGTCCAATTCATGAGAATGTGTTCACATGAGTAAGTCCGTTTCCTAATCACCTAAGTAGCAAAACTCCGGATGATGATGCTGTGTTGGTAGACTGATTGAAGCGGTGCTCCACATAAATGGGGTGTGAACCATACCTTTTAGCGTGTTAGGCATTCGTCCGGTATGAGTTAGAGGGCCTTACATGTTCTGGTCAATGGGATCTGCGACATCGCGTGCCCAGTGAGTTTGGATAGTACCCACACCGCCATTTGTACCTATGTCACGTCGGAAGCCACTACTGGCAATCACTTCACCCAAACCATAAATATTGGTGCCGTATGGTAACGCCGAGGCAATCTAATTGCCAAAAATATCTGCATTAGTTCGCAGAGTAGATGAAGGGTATGATGACTACCTGAAGATACTGATCTTCGAAGACAAGAGGGAAGGCATCAAACGCCGTGCTGGGATCAGATGCATTGAAGGGTGCAATCGGTGTCGGGGGAAGTGAGGAGATTCTGGTATCAAAAATAGGCATTGCATCTGGGTCCGAGCGACGTGTGATCCAGAAAGCAAATGGTGATGAGTCATAATTGAACACGAGATCAGACGAGGCTGTGAATGATTCGGTTGGGGCAGGCGAACGCTCGATGACGGATCCAGGGATTACAAATTGCTCATTGGCAGTGTCATAGATTTTGACGTGTAGACTAGCCAAATGACTCGAAACGGGTGAACCAGGTATGGATAAGGCACTCACGTTGTCTGTGATTGGTAGGTGACTTCAATAGTGAGATTTGCAATATCTGTGCCAAACGCTTGACAAGGTGTGCCCGCCAACGACAATTGAGCGGTGAGTCCATATTGACTCTCGGATAAAGAATCCAACATATAACCTGTGATGCGTTTATGTGAGTCCGACAGACTATGGTAGAGACGCACCTGGGCAGTCGGTGACGTTCATCGAGTAAGTCGCGCGGGGGAGCACGGAGGAAGAGCGGCCCCATGCCAACACTGTGGCAAGAGAAAGCCCGCTCAAGATTGCAGCGAGCATGACGGTGGTGGTCACTGAGCATTATTAGTTCGCTTGCCCGCCTTTAAATACGTGCGGGAAATGAACACAGCCGATTTTTGGGGTCCGCATGAAATACGAGAGATCGAAGCTACAAATTATCCGAGTGACGTTTGGACGGGCGTCGGGTGACTTTCGACGGTGAGCCGAGTACTGCACGTGATGTGGTAACTTGATCACTCGTCCCATGCCTTCTCAGCTCACTTCGTTCTCTCACTCACACAATGGCCATTTCCTACAATGAGATCCCAGACAAGCATCTGGAATGGATTGCAAAGCAAAAGATGTTCTGGGTTGCCACTGCCGCACTCGACGGGCACGTTAACGTTTCACCCAAGGGATGTATCGAGACTTTTCACATCCTCAATAAGAACTGCGTGTGGTACGAGGATATGACTGGCAGTGGTTAGTCCTCATCCACGAAACTGTCCTGCTACTGATACAGCAAACCAGGTATCGAGACGGTTTCACACATACGCGAACCTGGAAATGCCAGGGTCACCATCATGTTCCACGCATTCGAGGGTGCACCACGTATCTTGAGGTTTTGGGGAACAGGCACGTATGCCCACCGTACGCACTATCTGTCCTTCAGTACTTACTACGTGGTATGCGAGATAGGTACCGTGCACGAATTTGGCACGCCAGAGTATAACACATTCATACCTCCTCCAACCCGCAAGCCCGGTTCCCGTGCAGTGATTGTCGTCGACGTGCACAAGGTCGCGACGGTGAGAATCTCGCTTTGTGCACAACCCAGGCGCATCTGACGCTAGCTTTAGTCCTGTGGCTATGGAATTCCTCAATACCAATTTATTAGCCAGCGCTCCCAGCTTGAGCGATTCTGTGATAATCTGGAGCAGCAGGAGGCAAAAGTATCTCCCACAGAAACAGCGCCTAATGGTATCAAGGCTTGGTGGACCGCCGAGAACACGCTTAGCTTTGACGGTCTCCCGGCGCTGCAACAAGCACACGACACAACCGTCGTTGTGAAGAGCTCGTATGATCGTAACTCGCCACGACCGATTACTGCCGTCCAGATTGCAAACCCTGCGCCGTCGTCGGTCAAGCTTTTCGACGGCAAGGTCCTGACAGCTTTCTCATTGGGTGTCGCAACCACATTGATTGCTTTCAGACTTGCTAGTAGTCTCCGTGTTCACTGAGTCTCAGTCGTTTTCAAATGCCTAGAATGTTGTCATTTACTTGTCGTGGTCGTCGCCAGGGCTTATGACAGCCAGTCATGCCTCTTCATTCCATTCGGCATTATATTGTCACTGGCACCATCGGGCACTCGCCACGTCATATGTATGACTCAATGACCATGCTACCAGAAGATACTTCAGTGTCAAGCTTGTGCCAGTGGCAGCGTTGTCATGGGCTCGCTGTTCCGACAGAGAGAAGCTTCAAGGCTCATTGATCGACGTTGACACCAGGGCCGGTCACCAACTGAGAACTTGGCCGTCTTCCTGTCAGCACTCTCGGTGTAAGATCTCACCATGTCACCAAGCCCAATCCGGAGCCACCAACTGCGCCAAGCAAAGTCGATTCCAAGGGTGTGATTCCGATGGCCATATAATTAAATTGCAACTCTGCAAATATTTCTAATCTTATCTCAATCCCATTGCGATTGCAATAGCCGAATCAGGAAAACGCGGGTCTATCGGTGTCGAGGGTCGTGTATTTGCTGCGCAAGACCACGACACTAATGAATTATCCGTGTATTTCAGGCGCTACCGGGTTGGCAGAAAGGGTAGATATGGTAGATATTCAGGGTGTTTACATGAGGTACTCGAGTGTACGGTCAGTATTAACGTGGTTGACGAGGGAAACTTTGTTTGGGCAAAAGCCCGAGGGCGGGTTGGGAACCGAGCAGAGTGTAGCTCTCGTCGGCGTAGAGCGTGCGACGGACGATTGAGGCGGGGCGAAAGAGGAGGTTGTTCTGTGAGCGGGAGAGGTGGGAAGGGGCGAACGAAAGACTGAAGGGAGAGCAGCGTCGAGTACGAGGGACGCTGCTGGCTTAGACAAAGAGTCGTGCCCCTTCGCTTATTCGTACACGGACTCTATTCTAGGTCAGTTGTGTTAAAAACGAAGTGTGGGGTCACTTGCACGCGCTTACCGACGGCTGACCGGCATTCCAAGAATTCCTCATTTACTACATCTGGAAAAAAAAAATCCTGGTAGTAACCCAGTTTCTATGTAGACTACAGAGACACGAGCCCTCTATGTAGTACATCATAGTAAGTCTAAGGATTACAGGTACCATATAGATGGTGTCATGACCCGCCGGTACTATAGGGCCTACCAAGTCTATGTAATCCACAGACGGTACAGGTAGGGCCTGTCATGGGCTTGCAACCCGGGTCCCGCACGGGTAGCAGGTACAGGTTGGCATTTGCCTACCCGTGTACCGTGGCATGCATGCTGTGCATCGTCGGTGTCGCGTCGTGGCATTCCGTCACATCCAAGTCATTCCGAGTCATTTATCAGCGTTGGCGTTAGCGTTCGTGGTCAACGCCGGCATGTCATTGTGCCGTTGTCGGTAACAACAATGGCAGTGTGCAGGAGCAACTGCACAACGAGCACAATTGTGCACGTCATGTGCCGGCAGCGCGCACGGAGGACAAGGCCGCCTTGAAGGACTTAGCAAGATTTTGGGTTACGTTGATGTAATTTTTTCTGTGCTACAACGATGACATTTGATGCCAACAGCGACAGCAACACCACTCCACCACCCGCACCGCTGCCACCGCCACATCAACGCTGACGACGAAGGGACAGCGGCGCGACGGGGACACCACCACCGTCACCACACCTGTGACAACGACAACGCATCATGCCACCAAGTGGCGACACGGACAGTGGCACGACGATGACGACGACGACGCGACGACACCATTGACGATGACACGACGCCAACGCGACGCCAACTGGCAACACGGACGACGACGCGACGACAACCACCACCACCACCACCAGTG